>JAMQGT020000804.1:0-254896 GCA_024447675.2 Pterophyllum scalare | reverse complement strand
TTTTACACTAATGGAATTTATTTACCCTACATTCTCCAAATTTGGCTCCTTTGAAGGGCCTTATTACTTGTGACACAGATTCTTTCCAAGCTAAGGGGGTAAATGGTGCTAAGGACTGCTATGCATGGACTATTTTTTTCTCACCCCCCCCCCAATATATTATGCCAGCAGTGAATAGGCAATCTAGATTCAGTCATTACCTTGATGATATAATGAAATAAACACACAGAATTGTTGAAACAGGCTAGGTCCGGTTCAGTGACCCAAAGCCCACTGATAGATGCAAATGACCGTCGTGTTCTGGCATCCACTCAATCTGCTCCTGCTTCGTTTGATGTTACTTTCATTTTGTTCTTGTATAACTGTGATTTCAGTTTGTTTCATGTCTAGTCACAGTTTCAGTTTGTTTATGTAGTCACACACATCAATAACGTAATTCTCAGTGTCTTTTCTTTGCCTTACTGCAACATTTTATTGATTTCTGTTGTTTTTTTTTTTTGTTTGTTTTGTTTTTTCTTCTTGTTTTATGTCCTTTGTTTGCTGACTGGGCCTTGTGTTGCATGCTTGTTGTCATGTCCCAGTTTGAATGTAGCCAGACAGTCAACAGAACCATGGGCATCCAAGTCAACAAAGGTAAAGTTAACCCACTTACCCGCAACCCACCTGTCCTCCCTGTCATCTCCCAGAGACAGCCTGCCACAATGCTCACCCACATTCAGACACGATTTCCAATTCCACAGTCCAAATGAGGGGGACTCTGAGTGGCAGAGAGTGGGCCTTATCCACCAACACTGTAGCAGAGGCTTCTAGAAATGGCCTTAGATGTTTGTGCTGTAGCATTGTTTTAGTATGTATCCTCCCACTGACTCCCTGCATCTGTTCTCTTCACTTTGCTTTGTTATGTATTGCAGCTTGTAGTATTTTCTACCTTGTAGCTTGCCTGAAACTTTAAGTGCAGGGCAAAATTTTCTGCTTTCTGGCTGTAACCTCTTTATCCAGTGGTAGAAGATGTATTTGGGGTCTTGTGGTGCTAGTAGCAACATGAGCTCAATTTTCCCCTGCTGTATCTGCAAAAGTATAATGGAAAGTACATTTCCAAACCCCCATGATTCCTCATTAATCAGCAGTGGAGCGCTGCAGGTGAGTTGCTTGTATGTGCTAAATTGCGAAGGTATGATTTTAGTAAATAAAAAGCCATATTGGTGGTACAACTGTGAGCACTGATTGTGCACAAACTGGGCTTTTAAAGGGTAGTTGTTAAATTACCTTTGGTGTTTTGATTGATGAAAGGCAGAAAAATAAAGGTACTTACTATTATGATTGAAGCACGTCAAAAAAATGAGCCTTAAGTTTAGCCTTTGGATTGCCAAACCTTAACATCTGTGGCTTTTATAATGGCTTTTGCAGCATATATACAAGGTGCATCAAAGTTTTCCTGTGCACCTTGGACCACTTTCAGTATGGTTTCTATTTTTAGGTTACTTCCTGGAAGTCTCATTATGACCAGTTGCACTTGTGCTTCTGCAGTGTGGGCCTAATCCCAAAACAGTGATCCTTCAACTTGATTGAGACACAATGAGGCAAAGGTGGCAAATGATCTCAGTGATGTGCAAAGATGGTGTTGATGTGGCCATAAAAGACATATTTCAGTGATTTCTGTGCTGAAACAGGATGGGATGCTGGCTAAATGTTCTACCTCAGACATGTCTGAGCATTACAGCAGAACTTCACCATCTGACCCCAGGAGATTAATTCGCAGTTCAGTTAATGTCCAAGAAAAAAGCAGCAAGCATGTCTTGGTCTTTCTCCTCACCCCGCATGCAACCTCTGGCCTTGGACACTGGGGACTCTTCAATTGAAAACTACATGGCTGTCACCGGAGAAACAGCTGTTATTAGTAGTGATCATCCTTCATATGAAGTTTGGAGTAGTTTAAAATAAAAGGTGTTTGCGCTATGCTCAGATTTAAGATCTGTGGTGAAATTCAGCACAATGCGTTTATTATTATTATAATGGGACTTCCCGGGAGTGATCTACAAATAGCTACTGTGCTGGAAGAAGTTTGGGCATGCCCAAGAAGATGACTTTGGAGGGGTGATGTGCCAAATGCAAATCAGCTAGGGTTTTTTTTTATTTTATTAATATAAGTCAACTGTGGAACCTTTTGATCGCACCTTATTTTGACTTGATCGTCAAATATTAGTAAATCAGTGTGTCCTTAGGACCAAAGAGAGAAAGTTACATGATAAAAGTAAATCATGACACCCCCGTGCAGGATGCTGAGCCATCACATTTTGATATCAAAAGGGGTGAATCTTTAATCTAACAAATCAGCACCTTGTTACATCTTTTTAACTAGTCACACACACAGCAATACATGCTCCCAAACACCCACACAAGCAACTCACCCAGAAAAAAATTGCTACTTTATAGAGAAAGAAAAAAAGAACATAAACGTAGAATTGGGTGTTTCACAAAGTTTTTTGCAATAACTTGAAAGTATATATATATAAAAAAGAAACATTTTAGTCAATATGTCCAATATTAACTGCTTAAGGGAATCAATCAGGGGCCATTCTTGAGGCAGGCTGGGATTTAGTGTCCAAATAATGAGTCCCCACCTCAGGCCCACCATGGCAGAAACACATGGCTGTATGAAGCTGCTGGCCTGTCAACACAATAACCAAGAGAACTCCAATCCCAGACACTATTGGACTTTTTTCTTTCTTTCTCACTGGTGTTGGTGAAGTTGTCACCCCGACCAGTCCACTGGGAAACACCTGTTTCTTCAGAATAACAGTACACAGACACAGACACCCCACCCCCACCCAATGGAGAAGCAAGCCACCACAGTTAGACAAGAATATAAAAAAAGAACAATAACATTGCAACTTTACAGCAGGGGAAGTGCGATTTATTTGTTCGAACCAGAGGCGGAACATACAGAGTCAGCAGTGTCCACTTTATAGCCTAGCTTTAACTTTTTTTATGTGTTATGTTCACACATACAGTGTAAAATCAATAATGCAGATAGTGAAGATGGCATTTCCTTGCACTAATAACCAGATTAGTTATCTTCTTTCTACATTATTTCAAAAACATGAGATTCAGAGCCCTCCGGCACTGTGCAGGAGGGCTTTACGAATGAGCTTACACAGGCGCCGAGGTGGCTCAGCAGATGAGCAGGTGACCATGTATACTGCGTGGAAGAGCAGGCGGCCCAGGTTTGTACCCTGTGGCTGCATCTTTTCCCCACTTTTCCTGTCTTTCTCCACTATCGAAAAAAGCTGCAAAAGGCCAAAAAAAATGTAAAAACATGAATGAGATTATACGTTACACCTACATGCTTTCTGTGCTTGCATCCCTTATATAGTTGTAGTAGTTACTATCAGCGCTGTGTAGCATGTAGAATCTTTTCTTTCACTCTGCCCTCACATCCGCAGTTTTCCCTCTAAGCATTGACAGATCAGGATGTTGAAAATATAGCCTGTTCCAACACATTTCAACTATAACCATGCTGACATTGATCACTGTCTGTACTGTTTCTGTCCATGTGTGCATGATGTGTGTGAGTGTTTGTTTTTTTTCTTTCCGTGAGAGAGCTGGTGAGAGAGATGGAGACAGGGAGAGACAAGGGGTAAGGTGTAAGCTCAAAGCAACAACTGCCTGCTCACCTGATGAAGGTGTGGGAACAATGCTGTTGTTTCAGGGCAGAGTTGTCAGTGACTGTGATCCTCACCCCCACCCCCTTACCCCACTTCCCTTTTCTGTCTTCCTCTCTCTCTCTCTCTCTCACCCCCTCCTTATCTTCTCCCTCCCATTTCATCACCACAGAGGGAAAAGCGATGGAGCATTTCGTCTGCCGGCGGTGAAAAGAACTCATCGAGTGTAAGTAGAGGGGTTTCTGGCAAAGAGAGAGGGATGAGATGGGGCTTGAGGGCAAGGAGGGAACGAAGTCAGGCAGAGATGGTGAAAACGAAGGGATAGACACGCAGTAGCAGCACAATCCCGTTAGCCTAGTCTCCCAGGGATAAAGTTGGGTTTAACTGCAGCATTACCCACAGTCCTGCATTACAAAATGTTCCTTCGCCAGCATTTAGCATGCAAATTGGCTCCTAGATTATGCCTTTTGTATTCATTTTACCAACTGTCAAGCTGTGACGCAGGGAGAATGATAATCAGGCAGATATTGCCCCCTAGCGCCTCAGCGACGATCAACACACACTCCAGGGGGTGGGGGTGGTGGGTCTGTGCTACTGCAGATCAATGAGTTGTGTGTGTGTGTGTGTGTGTGTGTGTGTGCATGTCAGATGAAGAGACAGACAGGGACTGAGGGTGTGAATAACTCAAAATGAGTTATATGTGAGTACTTCAGAGGGGTTTCTGAAATAAGGCAAAGGTAAGACTGTGGAAAACAAAAATGAAAGAAGCTGCAGGAGAGCTGCTGGGAGGTGGAGTTGAAGAACGTATACAGTAGCGGTCTCTGCTCTGTTATATGCCCGGACAGGCATCTACTCTCAAGATGAGCACTGAAAATACTTTAAATATTCATCCTCTCAATGTTCATTTAGAAGATGAATATCCGGCTCGATTTAAATAAATAAAAAGCAGCCGGGTTCACTGTGTCTGTGGAAAACATCACAAGTAGTCCACCTTGTTCTTTTGTCTTTGTGTGTTTTACTCCAGCAGGAGTCATCTGTGTTAGCAATCCCTGGTGTCTTTTCCCTGCTTGTGTCTATGAAATCACTGTGTGAGATTGCCACGAGATAATGAGTCCAATTTGAATAATGACCCTTATCTGATGAATAATGCTACCTCCTCTAATTCCATTTTTGGCTACTCCCCCAACATGTATTTTACATGCATGGTGGGCTCATCTGCAGACCACATGCATCCATCACAGACCTAGGCTTAGAAGGTTTCATGCTTTTGTTACTTAATTTCTGATTTAGAAATTTAGGATACAGAGGACTGTCATTTCTGCAAATAAAAGACCAGAAGTTGTGTTTTTGATAGGTAACTATTAAAATTCTGCTCTTGTTTTTATCCTTTAATCTTTGCTTGAGAGTCACAGTTATCAATTACAGGCAATAATGCAACATTCACTTTAACATTAACTGTTACAGTGAAAGCTAAAATGGACAAAAAATTCTCATTTTTGTTTCCTTATCTGCTGAAAATGTAACTTGCTGCTGTCATAACTTCCAAGGTTCATATGGAATTGCTAATTTTGTGTACTGTTACAATCCTGTAAATGCATTGCGCTATTTTTTTTTTACCGATTTGGAGATTTGAAGAAACGGTTGGGTGAATATTGCAGCGCATCCGTCTCCAAAACTCTGTTCACACCAAAATAAAATGTCTACACACGCTCACACTTTATTAGGTACACCTTGATAGTACTGGGTTGGACCACCTTCTGCCTTCAGCACTGCCTTCATTCTTCATGGCACAAATTCAAAGAAGTGTTTTGGTTCATACTGACCTGATAGCATCACACAGTTGCTGCAGATTCCATGATGTGAATCTTCTTTTCCACCTCATCACACAGGTGTTCTGTTGGATTAATGTCTGGTGATTGTGGAGGTCATTTGAATACAGTGAACTCGCTGTCATGTTCAAGAAACCAGTTTGAGATTATTCCATCTGCATATCATGGCATTTTATTCTGCTGGAAGAAGACATCAGAAGATGGGCACACTGTGGTCATAAAGAGATGAACATGGTCAGCAACAATATTCACTTAGACTGTGGTGTTTAAATGATGCTCAGTTAGTACTAATGGGCCTGAATTGTGCCAAGAAGACATTCCTCAGACCATTTTACCATCATCAGCCTGAACTGTTGATGGCAGGATGGATCCATGCCTTCATGTTGTTTACACCAAATTCTGACCCTACCATCTGAATGTTAGAAGCAGAAATCGAAACTCTGTGTCTTCTATTGTCCACGTTTGCTGAGACCATGTGAATTGTAGCCTAAATTTCCTGTTCATAGCTAACCTCTGGTATCTTCCACAGAACTGCCGCTCACTGGACCATTTCCTATAAATCCCATAAATGGTTGTGTAGGAAAATTCAGCAGCTGGTCAGCTTGATCATATCTACATGCTTACATGCACTGAGTAGCTGCCATGTGACTGAATCAATATTTGCATTCCTGAGCAGTTGAAAAGGTGTACCTAACAAAGTGGCTGAGCGTATTTACCAGTACTGACAACCTAGTCACATATCTCGATTGATGTATTCTTCACTTTGAAGTCTGAATGAAGGCTAGGTGTAGGCAGGGAGAGAAGATGCTGAAGGTCAGTGATGAAATGCTAGAGCCAGTTGTATGAGCTCAAATCTCAGTCCCACAATCATAAATCCAAATTCAGACACTGTATATACAGATATGCTTTCTTGCTGCCAATATGGAATAATTGTCAGCAAGAAAAAAAAGCATCACAGACCCAGAAGCAGAGAGCATGAGCTTGTTAGTTTAGAAAAAGTACTAAAAATGTAAATCCTGTCACCAGGAAGCACCAGAAACTGTTATAACATTGATTATATATATATATATATATATATATATATATATATATATATATATATATATATATATATATATAAATCTATGTGGGTTACAAAAAAAGCACTGCGATTATACTCATCAGTGAAATGCAGAAGCATAGCATGCCAGCATTTGAATTCTGGTGACTGGGATGGTACTGGCCAAGAGTAATCACTACAAGCCCAACTTGGCAGGGAGCAAGAGCAGTTAGAAGATCACACGGATGGTAAACAACTTAACAGTTCAGTCTAATTATCCAAACCGTTTTATTCGCTGGTAAAAACCAAACGTCAGTGCTCCCTCGTGCTGATAACGATCATTTATTTTACACGAAAACTGCGCTACCCACAGCTGTGGTGGGTACACGGGCTGAAAAATATTACACTTTTGATATCGTGTGAAACATGCTTATTGTTCTGGTTGTTCAATTAGACCGAACTTCCTACAGTGCTGTGTGCAACCAGTTTGCCAAAAAAAAGAAAGAGTCAGATATCTCTCTCGTGAGATGGCAGTTTTTTTTTTCCCCACACTTCAGTTTTTGCACAAATGATTCAAAGTAGATCTTTTATGAGTTATAAACACGCTGGTTGCTTGTTGCCACTGGACTCCTTTCTCTTTTTTTTATTCATTATTTACACTAAGCTAAGCAGATGAGTGCTAGTTGTAGCCTGTAATTAGAAAAAGCTATGAGAATTATATTGTCCTCTAAAATGTCATTCTCACGCGCACAGCATGAAAACATTTTCAAAATGTTCTTAACATGGTTGCTTTCCCCTTTGTCCTTCCTCTCCACCAGGACAAGTCAACCCCAGAGGACCAAAGCTCCTGGGACAGCTTCAAGACTATGACCCCTGAGCTGTCCATCGTGCCTGGGGAGCAGAAGGACCGGATGGAACTGCACAATAAGAACTGGGACTCCTCCTCAGCTAACACCCCCGACTCGTCCGAAGGAGACTTCCAGACTGAAGTGTGAAGACACGCAGACGTACACACCCACCCAAACAGACACACTCTCATGCCGAGATGCAGATGCACACAGATACCCCGGACTACTGAAACGCTATACATAGGTACATGAGTTTTCTGCAAGGATCACACACACATACACACACACACACTACTACCCCCACCCCCTCCCCGATCTCCTGCAATGTGCTCTGTCGGATCCCATAGTGTATGTTTACTGCTGCAGCGGACAGACATGGAAAGAAGACTGTTCTACTCTATATTTTCGCAAAGACTATTGAAAAGAAAGAACAGGGGCTTGACATGTCTGTGACTGAAAAAAGATTTTTAAATGAACTTTAAAAGGAAAAAAAAAACTATGAGAAACTTATTTCAGAGAAATTGTCTTGATTTTATTCTGGAGAAGAAAAGATAACCTCTTTCAATTGTTTCATGACTTTGAGATGGGGCGGAGGCGGGGGGGGGATATTTCTTCAGTTTGTTTTATAGCAAGGGGAAAAAAATCTCACTGAGGGTTCTCACACTGGTAAACCCCCCACCCCATCCCCCCAAAGGCACCCTGTTTTCAATTTACTTTTCCCTTCGAAAGGATGACAGAAGAATCAAATCGGTCAGTCTTTATGTTTTCGTTTGCTTTTTTGTTATATGAATGGACAGGGAATTTCTTTTTTTGGTGGGGGAGGGCGCTGTGCAGAGCCTTCGTTGATACGTGCCATCCTCTCTTCTGTTTGCAGGTTTCATTTCTACACTTCTATTCACCCATTCCTCTCGCACTCTTTGTGTCAACATCACATTCCTTTAGTCAGTGTATTTTCTATGGTTTGGTTGAAAAGAAAAGGTCCTCCCTATAGTTTGAAACTTTGAAAGAAAAAAAAATTATACGATTGAAACAAATAACTACCAATTGAGTTGTGTTCTATGGTCTAACTGTTGAGAAAGAATTGATTAATTTGGAGAATTTGGTTGGGTTTGTGCTTGTGATGCTTTTTCATTATTATAATATATGTTTTTTTTTTCTCTGTTCCATGTGAAACTTTAAACAGTTACACAGCACATAAATGTGAGCTTGCTTTCTGATATTATGCGCACCACATGAGATCCCCCGCACCCCCAAGAGGGGAACAAAGAAGGATGGGAATCATCACGCAGATTCTTGCATCTCCTTCTTTCCCTGCTGCTTGGAGAGGAAAGCTGTTTGAGACTGTAGCATCTGACTCCCACTTCAACCATCACCAATCAGAAGAATCAGAAAAGAAGAATATCTCAGTCATTTCTGCCCACAAGGAATCCTTGTGAGAGCCTCAGAAATGTGCTGCTTAGAGTGACGAATTGATCAGTCTCTCCCAGTCAAAAAGTACTGTTAGCTTCAAATGGCCTGAGGAGGATTTTAAGCCGATAATGAGACATTACACGATCCGAGAACTTCATCACGAGCTCTACAAACATGCCTTTCTTTTGCTTACAGCACCGCCCCTCTGTTGCTCATTCTGCCCACTCGGTGTCGTGCTCCTAGAAGGCATGAAGGCTAGCAGCAGAGCGAAATATATAATTCTCACAGAAAGACAGAGAGGGAATCACAGGTTATAGGGCTACAGGGTGTCAGACTGAAGAGGAGCTGATGGTGATGCTTTCTGCTTGACATTCTACCTCCGTACTTCAGTGGTTACAAGAGGACGACCAGTTTTCTGCTGTTGCTACATTAGCACATCAGTCCTCCCCACCAGCAGAGAGAAAGTGTCAGAGAGTGCAGGGATAAATTCAAAAGATAGCTCCATAACTTTTCTGTCTATGTTCAAAGAGCCGCCATTAATCTAACAGAGTAGATAAAAAAAAAAAAATAGAGACAGTTTATGGGTGAAGAAAGGAAGCAAAATAGTAGCTAAGAACGAAAGTTCTAAATATACACAGTAAAAAATAAAAATAAAAAAATAAGCCAGAGGCAGGCAGAGATGCAGAGGAAGGGGAGTGCTCAAAAACAGTAATTATCCGGGGATGGCGATTTGTCCTGACATTTTCCAGTGCAGCCCTCAAACCATCTGTTTAAAGATCCCTAATGTGGTAGTAGAGCAGCACAGCGCAGATGGTGAGACAAGAGCGCAGCCCTTCTAACCTTTCAAGTTAATCAGCTGATAAGCAAACCTACAGCTCGCCTTCTCTCAGAGGAGCGAGATGGGTTTGATCCCAAGTTGCTGAGCTGAGGTCACATTCACCCGACCTTCTGTGAGGCTCTGCTTCCAGATCTACTGCGCAGTTTGTCCAACTGAACGAATCACCTGTCTGCCAGGCCCTCAGTCACTCAGCCGGAGTTATTCCATATGAAATCAATCGTTTTTTGACTGAAAGTTCTGGATGAATTCTTCAAAAGACCTTTTTCTCCTCAGTAACCTACAAACAGGAAAGACATATTTGGGTTTGATTTTCACACGGTGTGACTTTTTGTTACCGTCTCCGTTTGACCAGATTTTTCCCAATTTGTTTATTATGGTATGACGAGTTTAAGACTCTGTGATGGCTGGGTTTTAAGTTTTCTTCTTGGAGAACGGTAAGTGAGATGATGGCTGACTGGGATATTTATCTTTGGTTTTGCATTTCTCAATTTTAAAGTTTTCCTTTTCTGGTGAAATGCATATTTAAGTGCCAGAAAATGCTGTTCAGAGTGCGGTACTATCTCAATTTTTCTTCCTGTCAGTCTTAAACATCTACCAAAATCAACAGCCCATGAAGAAGTACAAAACAAAGGAGAGCAAATTTGCAACTGAAGCCAACTTTACCCCCCCTACCCCCACCCCCCTGTGTTCACCTTCACCCTCCACCCTTCAATGCTTAAGTGTTAACCGACCGCTACAACCATCCAACATTCCAGGTGATTTATTACTGAAATCCCATCCCTTTCTCCATTTTTGTTCTTTTTATACATAAGATTGTACAAAGTAGTCCTCTAATGTTTTCATAGTGTCTTTTTATATGAAAATAAATTTTCAAATTGATCCCGATGTCTTGTATGTGCATATGAGCTGCGTCGAGGGCATCTGTGGAGGAGTACATGTAGCCTCTGTCTTGATTTGCAGTGTACTCACAATCCCATGTTTTCATAATACCACTTTTGGTGTTGGGCATGACAAACTTTGTTACCCAGCAGCACTGAAGCTTAACTGTGACCAATCAGAGGCCCCGCTGATCTGTCTGAAAATGTAGCAAGAACACTTCTGCTGGTTTGAAGTTCTGCTGCATTGTAATAACCAAAGGGGGAAATGTCAAATCAGAGTGATTATTTCATTAAAAATGTATAAACCTTGAGTAATATTTATGCTAATTACATTCCTCTTTCATAGAGGAATTTCCCCCAAAAAGGGTTTTGTTATGTAACATAGTGAAAATAGACACAGTGGAGGGGCTTTAACAGTCCACTCAGCAATGCTGGAATGAAGGAACAAGAGGGGATGACGTAGTACACATGCCTTGGTCACTCTACATTTGCCCTCCAAGGGGCTTGTGGGTAATTAAGTCTGGATGAGTCTGCCCATAGAGCAGCCATCAGTCACCCTGGAGAAAGGCCACCAACTGGAACTTTCTCAAGGGAGGGAGAGAGATGAGAGAGAGGTCAGATGAGGAAAAAAAGCTAGCCCCAAGGATGAAATGCATGGTGACAGAGTAAAAGCACGGAAGGAGTTTCACATTACTTCTGGCAGAAGAGTCGCAGTGATAAGAGGACTTCTTGGTTATTTTTCCCAAAGGTTCGTGGGTAATTAAGTTGTGGTGCTGGTGTGTCACTGGTGACCTAAGGAGAGACTCTGTTTGACAAATAACAGTGAAACAAAGTGAAGAGGGGACAGATATCAGCGGCAGGAAGATACAGCAAATTTCAACTCGACAGAGGCTGTGTCCAGCAGGAACCTCTGTCAGAGCCTCATATTGTTTGATATTTACAAAGAAGACAGGACGTGCGTGTTCCTGACAGCTCTCTGAGATTAGCATGTTTTGGTGTTTTAGTGCTCAGAGCAAGTCCTGAAAGTTTAAAATAGCTGAGGCAAACAAAAATGGTGATGCGGCAGAAACACGCAGCATTATTTTCATGCACAGTAAATTGTTTTTTTCAATATGTTTTGGCTACAGCTTCTGTAACACGCAGTCACTCTTGTCCAGTTTTGTCTTGCTGTTCCCAGAGCCCACCGATACTGTGACACCGTCCCCTAAGCAAACAAGCCTGGGACTGCTACAGAGGCCTGGAAACCAGCAAACATGCAAGAACTATCCATTTAATGTTAATCTGATGCTAGGCTGGAGTACCATACTCCATCCTGGTCAACTTCACCAAGTATGCACGTTCCCCCACAAAATTTTATATAGCCTTTGGAAAAGTAGCCACAGAGGCTACCTTAGTAGAAAATCCGGGCCATGTGGTGGGATTCCAGTACAGTAGTACTGCTTGGTTTCTGAGGATACTGTGCAACCTATTACCAAAAATGAACTGACACACTGTTGCACTTGTGAAGGGTTTTATTAGCCGCAGTTATACCACTGTCTTTTTTATCAAAAATGATACTGAACTGTATATACTGTATGCATAGCTCAGAACAATGACAGTGTGTGAGGGCATTTCAGTATTACCATTGTGGTCCACAGCTACTTTGGATGTGTATGGGGTTTTTTTTTTTTTCCTCCCACAGTGGAACCAAGTCTAGATTGCTCTGCGACGTGTGCAAGGCGGAAGTGATGCAGTACACATGCACTGCTGGAACTCAGTAGTCAAGTTTTACCAGGTAAGTATATGGTAGTATATGCTAAATAGTAACTATTTCATTCATAATATGACTTGAAAAACTGTTCAAACACAGGAATAATATGATCTGTTTGGCAGCAATCACAATGCACTGAATATATTAGAAGGCACTTGAACTCACTTATCATTTATTTTTAAAATTCATCATCTCTAAGGGGCATCTGCAGAACATGTTTTTGACCAATAGTTATTAGGTGGCTTTAATGGGAAAGGAGGTGGGAGTTTATGGGGCTTCCTTTGTTTGTGTCATGCACGGGTACCTGAGACCATCCAGTCCAGGAGAAGAACAGCAAGCCTGTGTAACATGTTTAATGATGCTACAACAGTGTGCAGATTTTAAATTACTATTTCATCTTTATATCAGTGTATATTGTATGTGCCTAGAGGGGTTAGACAGAGGCAACGTTATCTGTAAAATGGTAGGATAGCATCATCATTACATCTGCTCAGTGAACAATGGCAAAATGTTGCCAGCTTGGTTAGGTGATTGCTGAGCTGTGTGTGTGTACATGCTGCCATAAATGTTTCTATATCTTCTAGTGCCATCATTACTGCACACACAAGTTCCAGAAATGTTAGCAATCGCGCTGATTGTCTGTCATCAGAATAAACAGGACTATATGAGGTTTATTCGGACTGTAGTGGCATTATGACGAATATGTAATCAATATATGATTTATATTCCACAAATATTTGCATGTGTTATGAGGACAAACAAGTCTAAAAGAATCAGTCAAAGCTTAACAGTGCTTAAAACTTTTATTATTCCACCACCCAGTATAAGCTGCCCTAAATTAACAGTGTTGGTAATTACAAAATCTTTTTTTTTTATGTTTCTGTAACGGTTAATCCACCAGCGTGCACTGGCTCTTCAACTGAAATGATATTTTTAATGCTAAAACAGAATTATTGTTGTTATCCATCAATTTTCAAATTCACCATTTTACAAAAAAAAGCAGGAAAAAAAATAGTTGAAGCACATAATCATTTTTTGATTAAGTTGCCCAATCACAGTCACTCACTTGCATTCCTGAACAGAAAAAAATTGTTTTAGAGGTTAAATCTTGCACTTGATTAATTTCTCTGTGTGTGTGCTGTCTCAAATTTGGGCGTTAAAAGGTGACTTCAGGTGATTTGCCTGATAAATAACAATATGATTTTTTGTTATAAACCAGTTTTGTGCCATTAATACCACACTGTCAAGAGTAGCTAGTGAGTCAACACCAGGGACTGGAGTCCTCCTCCCTGTAGATCACCATGCAAGTTGGTTGCTGGTTAATTGTCATGCTGTAACAGTTTCTAAACTGTCGAAACAGACTGATTAAAGAACATCAGGCTGAGCACCATTTAGGATCCAGAGTGGCTGCTATGTTATATTGTTGCATTGCGCAGGCAGTTTTTCTTCGTCCTGCCATTAGCTAGTGTTTGTGTTTTGTGTGGACCTAAGGCTTGTGTTTTCACTGTGTATGATGATATAAAATCAGTAGTTTTACATGTTATTCTTCCTGACTCTGCTTCTGTACTTTTTGACACAATGTGTGTATCATGCAGTAGCATCATGCTCATGCTCAGTATTTCAGGGCTACTTAAAAGAAATGTTGACACCCCCTCTCTCTTACACCTTTAATTACATTTCAAAGCTTTCAGGATCAAAGATAAACACTTATATAGTTTCCTTTGGCAATAGGTAAGTAGGATGATCTATACAAGAATTTTTAGAACTCTGAAAAACAGGAAAATGTCCCTGGTGGATGCAGCCTCAGGCTATTTTAGCTCTGCAGTGAGACTCCAAGTGAGAGCAAGGGGAAATGGGGAACAAAAGGACCAAGACTGACAAGCAAAGTAAAAAAAAACAAAAAAAAAACAAGCAAAACAAATACTTTTGAGATGTAAAACAATGCACATCTCTGGAATTTGGGCAAAGTGGCAGTGTGAGGTAACTTGGGAATGCTGTACTCTATGGAGAGGGAACCTTGGAGTGGAATAACATGTCACATTTTGGCACTACAACAAAGAGAAGGTGTGCCTCGCATGCAAGGAAAAAGTCTTCGTCCTGAGACAGGGAACAGTAGAAATCCATTGCTGTAATGGTGGGAGCATGTCTAGATGTCCCTCCTCAGTGGCTGACAGATGGTTCTGTCCCACAGGCTCTGGTGCCATGCTGCTCAGAGAGGACACTGAGAAAGGAGCAGACTGGCAGATTAGAACAGAGGGTAGAGGGGATGAGGCCAAAGTGGACACACGCCCCGATAAGTAAAACTGAGCAAAGCTGAAAATAATCATGAAAGTTTTCTTAAGGATGCAGGGCAAAGCTGATGATTTCAGTGTAAACCCAACTGCCTAAAACTTAAACGAAGTTAACACTGCTAATAACCCTTTTGGAGAACACCACAGACATCTTTTTGTGAGATTTGACTAAACAGCTTATTCTCATCTGTGCTGTTATGGATCAGATCCCTGAATGCTTTGGAATGCCAGAATTTCAGTTCTGGCACAGTTCTTTGGCAGTGATGGCACTGCCAGACTTCTCCTTTGAGACTGCATTTCCACAATGGCTTTAGATAGCTGTCCATATGAAATGCCCTTGCTGTCCCTCATCCAAATTCCAGCCATGCTAATCCATTGAGTGTTTCCGTCTCTATCATACAGACTGGGATAAAGCACAAGTGGTCTTTGACACTTTGAGGGTGATTTATTCAGAGCTGAGGTAAAGGACTCATTGAAGCGTCTTTTGGCTCAACCAAGCTCTCTCCACAAAGCACTCCTCACATATCATGGCAACCTACATTTAGTCAGAATAAATTGCCTCTCCACACACTGCCAAGGGCTTCTCGAAACACTGGCATAATTTAGTGGCAGGCTTAGGCTAATGCAATCTACCACGGCCTCCTTTCCATGCTGAGACACCCAGAAATGCAACGCATGTGACCTGCTATACCTTTAACAGCACCTTAGCCCTCTCATGTCGTACCGAAAGGCCAGAACACAAAAAAAAAAAAAAAGAGGACAGGCTGTGCAGGCGGCTGTAAACCTCTAGGTTGCTTGTCAGAGGACAGGGTGTAGAAGATACACTGACAGGAACGGTGAGGTGAGGAGTCATGATGTGCCCACATACAACTCTGGTTACAGGGGTAATGAGACAGCCATGCCAGCCTCTTGAACTCCTATTGTCCAATTGTGGCCAGTCATGAGGAGTCCAAATGAGAGCAACCTCCTCCATGCCTCCCACGTGAACTTAAGTCATTCTTTTCAGCATGCTTGCTGTGTGTGTTTGGAGGTGTTTGCTCTGCTGGCTGAAGTGATATAAGTCTTTTGGGCTGGACTCCGGGCCAAAAAACTTGCTTATAGGTTGCTTTTATCAGAATTTCATGAGAATGTATCTATACATTAATAGTCAGAATACTGTTAACACAACTTGGCAAACACCGAGAGAAATGTTCAACATCTAGGCTGACTTTGTCTAATTTACGGTCCAGTCCTTGTACCTCACAATTTTCAGAGGAATGTTTGTTTGCTTTTTAAGCCACCTAAAACTGACTTATGAATCATTCAGCCATAAACTAGCCACCTAACTCAAGGGATGAACCAGCATTGTGTCTACACATCGGGGGCTGGGTGTAACATCACTCTAAGCATCACTCTAATCAAATTACATTTTTAGTAACGCAGTAATGTAATGTGTTATTATACTAAATTCAGTAATTACATTATGGTTACAATTATGTTGTTACAAAGGCTCTTCAGTCATCTGCACACGGGATGGAGAGAAAGGGGGAGAAAAAAACTAAAAAACCAAACAAAATAAACATTTTTTTCTTCCTGCCTGTTTGACCCACAATCAGCTAATTTCAAAAAACCATGGAGTGGTCTACAGCTATTTGGGAGTGGCGATAGACAATATTTATATTTTTATTGATTGAAACTGGTTTTCATCTTTGCTTTGTGTTGTTTTGTTTTGTGTTCACACATTAAGAACTAAAAGAAAGATTGTATGTGTGTCCTCATAAGGATAGGGATTTGTTTTGGTATGTGCAACTGTGGTCTCGGGTTTATATTGTTTATATATATTTATATGGTTTATATTATATTATCAATATCTTTCAGGGCAATCTACAGAGTAATGCTATGTAATGTGACAAATGTGTAACAAACTACTTTCTCCAGTGAGTAATTAAGTAACGTTACTTTTATCAAAAGTAACAAATAATGTGCAATACATTATTTCTTTTTGAGTAACGACCCCAACACTGCACATAGCAGACGACTTATCAGACAGCCAATTGTAATTGCAGCTATAGGCACTTTGTTACTAGCAGCCTGTTGCAAAAACACATAATGTGTTGCCATTTTTAAGTTGAATTTAAGTTGAAATGCCACAGATAACACACTTTAAAAAATGAGGAAACTGGACAAGTAGAGAACAAAAGAAGAAGTGGTAGGCCTAAAGATATACAGTATCTAAAATTCATGTCCTTAAGAAATGGGGGAAAAAATCCAGCAAAGACCTGACACAGGATCTGAGAGATGCGCCTGGCCCTTGAGATGATCCATCTACTGTTTACTGAAGCCTCATCAGAACTGGTCTCAGCGGACAGGTGGCTGTCAAGAAGTCGTTATTTACAAAGGGAATCAATATGTATGAAGAAGGTCAGGAGAGAGGTGCAACAGTGAATTATGCAATCTCTGTTTTTGCCTCATATGCTGCCTTGCACCTATTTATATAGCAGCATATAAAGAAACGAGGGGTGGCTCGAGACCTTTGTGCAGCACTGCATATTTGCTCATGTAACAGAAATACAGTTAAGCGTTGGGTTTCTTAACGTTTTAAGTAATTTTTAATATACATATTAAAGCCAGATAGGAGCTGCCCTTATAATCACAGACATGCGTGTGCTTTTTTTTTTTTTTTTTTCGTATGAGCACAAAAGATACGCACAAAATGAGGACCCACTAATCAAAGCACTTCTCCAAAGCGCCGTTAGTGTTCAAAAACTCCACAGGGTACCTTTAAGGTTAGTACTCACAGCAGCCGAGCTAGACAGGTGAAATTGTGTCAGTTAATGACTGCGCTCACGCTGATGTATCATTTCAACACCGTGTGGTTTCTGGGGGTTTCAGACAAAATAATGTAAAAAATATATATATATATATATATATATATATATATATATATATATAAAATGGCAGCATTTCTCCTGATGGTTTTGAACATTATGCTGTGTGTACGTGGTTTCTTTTTATATTACAGTATCTGAGCTGCACAAGTGTTGTGTGCATGTAATTTCATGCCACACTCACACATGCTCATATCTACCAGATTTGTCATTGTATAGCTAGGAAACGTCTCTCCCATTCATACGTAAATGAACACATGGCCCTCTTCCTTACCCTCAAACAAAGCTACTAGGAAGCAAATATATCACATAAATACTATCACCAGCATACAGACAACATACCGGTACATTGGATACCTCAGTCTTACTTTACCTCGTCTGTTCTCCTAGGTAAGGCTCAGAGCCTTGAAGAGCAGCCTAAGATAAAAGCAGGATGTATTCGGGGGGACCCGGTCTCAACCCCTGAGGGAGTGAGTGGAAAGAATATTTGATCCCACTCAAAGCGCCTCACTGTGCCAAGTCACGCCGGCCCACAGAAAACAGGAATAGATTCCTTCTCCTTGACTCTTCTGCTGTGTTGCAACCTTCTTTCTGACCCGCCCCAAGTGGGAGAACAGATTTTTATTCACAATCCAAACGTGAATTTTACACGGTGCCGTCATTCTATCTGTCACAGTTCACACATCACAAACACAATGTGCACACATGCAGTTTTGTGTGATCTCGAAAACTTGTGTCTTTGTGTGCGTTAAATTAAAAATTTCATAGGACAGCGAAAGTATGTGGCAGTTACAGTTACATTACTACTCTGCTGTCACACTGCTGTGAGATGATGAAAACTCTGGAAAGCCTCAGTTAGCGGAGTAGATGCTGAAAAATTCATTGTGTCTGGGGTGACATTAGCAGTGATGGAGGACTGAATTGAATTATTTAATTAATATCTAAATAAAAGAAATTAAAAGTCATTTGTAAGTGAATGTACTAATGCATGTTTTATTGCACATCTGATCATTAATTAAGGAAGCTTTATTTTGATGCGTGGAACCCTCCTGGTCCTCCATAGTCATCACCATGAAAACAAGCAACAATATTTACCATCTGTACTGCAGTCAGTGATGGCTCACTCGTACCAGAGTAAAAGCTTTCCGGGAACCTCTTTGTGATTAGGAAAAATTGATTGCATTGAATTTTTTTGGCTGTCAAAGACTTCCTGAAAGTAGTTGTAGCAACCAGTTTTGATCTCAAGGTGATTGGAAGGATCACTCGATGAGAGACAGCATGTTTCTGACTCAGACTGCCTGCAGTCACTCTCATACATAATTTACAAATGCAGACAGGCTGTCAACATGTTGTATCAGTGTGGGGCGGTCTGCACTGGAAATGCCTCAGTCACTAGAGTAAAAATAAGACGGCAACCTCCATGCATCTAGAAAAAAAATGGTGGTTGGCGAGTGATTGCATTGCTTTTTTTTTCTTTTTTTTTGCTGCCTGGGACCGATTGCAAGCAGTTGCTGTGACCATCTGGTTGCCAGAGACTGAGCAACCTGAACCTCAGGGGGGCCCCTTTTGGTCGGCTAGAAGTTGTTTGGTGCTACCAACCCCTCTGCTACATAGTCAAGATGGCAGCTGCGTAACCACTCAAAATGTAAAGTGACAGAAAGGTTCAAAAAGTGAGGAGAGTTCCTCCTTCCATGTTTTACCATCTTTACAAAATCTTCCCATTTGCTTCTGTAAAATATATTCTGCTGATCCATTAAAACTTTAAACAAAAAAAGCATGCCTCTTTCTATAACCTTTATGTATAACAGATGAATCACTGCAATGCATTAGTACTCTCTGAACGAAGTCTCTTCATTTGAAAATGCCCCCAGTCATTATCTTCAAACTCTAAAACAACATGCAGACTGTCTAGTAATTCAAAGAGATACAATTAAAATACTCACGAGCAGAAAAATGTTGTCTCTTTTCCACATGAACACCCAACTCCTGAAACCCAAGGAGATACTTGGTGATACCTCCTGCAAACATAAAACATAGCACCTGTGCTGACATTCATTTGTACCAAAGTGATTAATGTTGTGATTAAAGGAGGATCTTTTCTTATTAGATTCTGTTCCCTGACCGAAAGAAACTTGTTCGAAGGACTTCATTAATCTTAACTGTTAAGAAAAGCACAGACTCAGACAAACAGGAAGGAAAAGACGCTTTTTATTCACGTAAATATTGCTAAACATCACAGCTGAGGCTCAAGATACTGTACATGTGGTATATTATTTGACAGTACGTGCAGTGTGATTGCAAGTTTACATTTAAATGTACTGGGTCCAGTAATGAAATATTCTTATTTCAATGCGCTCTTCCAGTAAGTACAGAGTCAGAATCATTTTTAGAGTTGTACAGATAATACAAACCACTAAAAAACATTCCAGTAAAAGCTGAAATTGTGCAGTTTCACTTTTCTGTGCCTACAAGCTAGTGTTTTAACGCTGCATTAAAAGAGCACTCCACTAGTTTCATGTATTCTTTTTTGACAAATCCTGCCTAGTGCCATGACTTCCAGCAGTTTAGTCAGAGATCTGCACTTGTAGCAGAATGAATATTTTGTTCAGTGTGGCACTGCTTAATTGCTTGATTGGTGGCCAATTGCATTACGTGGTCACTTTATAAATAGCAGCTGCCATCTGAGTGTCTTTCTCTCCCTCTTGCTCTTCGGTTGCTGAGAAAGCATCCGGGTTTCTGTTCACCTGACTTCTATCTGTCGCAGGTAGAAGTCTCGTTTAGGTCTCTGCTGCCTCGGTCTGAATTGGTTACAGTGACTTAGGCAGTTATGCTGTGAGGCTAAAGATTTGCTACTTACTGATGCTACTTGTGCTTTTGTAGAAGTTACATGTGAATTTTTACTCAGCTGGAATCCTTGCCTCGCTCATGGATTGTTGGTGTGTCACTCACTCTTTTCCACTGCAAGATCAATTTTTTGACTCAGTAGTTAGCAGGTGTTTTGATTGTAGGTTGTAGCTGGGTAAACCCCATATTGGCTACTTCGTCCTAGAATCAGGTGACGCTGTTTAATTGGTGTGTAATTTTAGCTTGTCGCGACCTTGAATGATGTTAACATTATTGTGCATCACGGAAAGTTTGGGCTTGGGTGGGTGGTTAATAGCCTTACAGCGGAGCCACTGCTGCTACTCTGGCCTATGCTACAGAAATGCTGCTGCTTGGCCTTTTTACTTTGCCTCCTTTTTGATGTTACTGGCTTTGCCCTTATTACCTCACCAGGTAGGTTATGTTTTTGGTAGCATTTGCATGTGTGTGTGTGTGTGTGTGTGTGTGTGTGTGTGTGTGTGTGTGTGTGTGTGTGTCATTCTGTCTGTAAACATAATGGCTCAAAAGTTTTGAATGAATTCTGATAACAAACTTTGTAGAGGTGTAGAGTGGGGTCGTGTTGTCATCATATAGAAAGTACCTATACAGATCTAAAATATGTCAGATTTGAATTCTGGTCTCTCTTTCAAGGTTAAAGATTGATCTGAAAGTCAACATGATTATAATGCTATATAGAGCTATTTAAAACTATGTTTCTTGCTGCCATGCCATTGTTTGTATTGACAACATATAGACATACGGTGGGTACGGAAAGTACTCAGACCCCTTTAAATTTTCCACTTTATGGTCACTGTGCCATAATTCAGTTCAATTAAATTCAATTTTATTTATATAGCGCCAAATCACAATAAACAGTCGCCTTAAGGTGCTTTGTATCGTGGGTAAAGACCCTACAATAACAGGTAAAGACCCTACAATAACAAAAAGACCCTACAATAACAAATAAAGCCCAGACTGGTGAAGGGCTGCAGTGATAGTTGACTTTGTGGAACTTTCTCCCATCTCCCTACTGCATCTCCCACGATTGCTCAGTTTGGCTGGACGGCCAGGTCTAGGAAGAGTTCTGGTTGTCCTAAACTTCTTCCATTTAAGGATTATGGAGGCCACTGTGCTCTCAGGAACCTTGAGTGCTGTAGAAATTCTTTTGTAACCTTGGCCAGATCTGTGCCTTGCCACAATTCTGTCTCTGAGCTCCTCTGAGTTAAATATGAGTGTCACAGCAAAGGGTCTGAATACTTATGACCATGTGATATTTCAGGTTTTCTTTTTTAATAAATTTGCAAAAATTTCTACATTTCTGTTTTTTTCTGTCAAGATGGGATGCTGAGTGTAGATTAATGAGAAATAAAATTAACTTTTTTGATTTTAGCAAATGGCTGCAATGAAACAAAGAGTGAAAAAATTAAAGGGGTCTGAATACTTTCCGTATCCACTGTATAGGGAAAGATATATGGGTATACTTTAGACCTGTGACCTCTTCTTCAAGGTCAAATAAGGTCAAACTTTATTATTATTATTTTTTAACTTTAAAACTATAAAAAAAACTATATTAAAATGATACATGGGTATTCTAAATACCACATTATATTTACATCTAAATATAATGTCACATTTGACCTCCCTTTTACATTTCACATGTGCCAATTATGTCAGGGTAAGCTGCTCTTTTACTTGTTCGTACTGCATTACAAACTATTACAAAAAGAACATAGAAAACTAAATGAATATGTACAAAATACAAAACTATTCCCTTAAAAGTAAATACTGCCCAGAGAGTGAACTGCCTTGGTGGGGGGGGGGGGTGCTCTCAGAGTGCTTCTTGTTACTTTTAGGGTTACTTTCTGTATCATGTCTTAAAACAAACCGCATCCATTTCAGTAGCTGGTTGGGTACTATTTAGCATTATAGCCAGCTCTCTGTTTCAGGGAGTCGACTAGAATGTTTTATTATAGTTTGAAGCCAGTGTATGAGCTGTATGTACCATATGTGTGGTATATAAAAAGCTTTTAATGTTTTTATTAACATATTAAACTGTTGTTTATTTTAGAGCAGCTGGCATGATGGGCTAACCTTTTTACACTAATAACATAAAGTTTCTTTGCTCTAAACTGAAGGTTATTTCATTTATGTTTGGTTTTGCAGCACTGAGTTGATGTTTAACAGCATATGTGTGTGATTGCATTGACGGCTCTTTTATTTCATGTTTCATTAATAATTGTCAATAAACCAACTTTTGATGAAGTGTGAAGTATAATGGACCCAAATGCTTTCTCTGTGATTGGTACAATTTTGAACTAAACATTCCATGAGTGAAATTCCCAGGGTGGCATCGTTAGGTTTTCAATTCAATTCAATTCAATTCAATTTTATTTATATAGCGCCAAATCACAACAAACAGTCGCCTCAAGGCGCTTTGTATTGTGGGTAAAGACCCTACAATAACACAGAGAAAACCCAACAGTCAAAACGACCCCCTATGAGCAAGCACTTGGCGACGGTGGGAAGGAAAAACTCCCTTTTAACAGGAATAAACCTCCAGCAGAACCAGGCTCAGCGAGGGGCAGTCATCTGCTGCGACCGGTTGGGGCTGAGGGGAGAGAGACAGGACAAAAGACATGCTGTGGAAGAGAGCCAGAGATTAATAATAATGATTAAATACAGAGTGAAGTATAAACAAGTAAATAAAGGTGAATAAGAAGAAACAGTGCATTATGGGACCCCCCTCAGCAGCCTAGGCCTATAGCAGCATAACTAAGGGGTGGTTCAGGGTCGTCTGATCCAGCCCTAACTATAAGCTTGATCATAAAGGAAAGTTTTAAGCCTAATTTTGAAAATAGAGAGGGTGTCTGTCTCCCGAATCCAAGCTGGGAGATGGTTCCACAGATGAGGGGCCTGAAAGCTGAAGGCTCTGCCTCCCATTCTACTTTTAAGTATCCTAGGAACCACAAGTAAGCCAGCAGTCTGAGAACGAAGTGCTCTATTGGGGTGATACGGTACTATGAGGTCTTTGAGATAAGATGGGGCCTGATTATTCAAGACCTTGTATGTTAGGAGAAGGATTTTAAATTCTATTCTAGATTTAACAGGGAGCCAATGAAGAGAAGCCAATATGGGAGAAATCTGCTCTCTCGTTCTAGTCCCTGTCAGTACTCTAGCTGCAGCATTTTGGATCAGCTGAAGGCTTTTCAGGGAGTTTTTGGGACAGCCTGATAATAATGAATTACAGTAGTCCAGCCTAGAAGTAATAAATGCATGGATTAACTTTTCAGCATCAGTCTGAGAAAGGATGTTTCTAATTTTATAAATATTGCGCAGATGTAAAAAAGCCGTCCTACATATCTGTTTAATATGTGCATTGAAGGACATATCCTGGTCAAAAATGACTCCAAGATTTCTCACAGTGTTACTGGAGGCCAAAGTAATGCCATCCAAAATAAGTATCTGGTTTGACACCATGCATCTAAGATTTGTGGGGCCGAGTACAAGAACTTCAGTTTTATCTGTTTTTCCTCTTTAATGTTAAAGCTTTCGAGTCCTCGCTCGCCATACCGCCACCTGCGTGTGTGCGCGCGCGCGTGTGTGTGTGGTGTTATTGTTTTTCCTCCTCCCTCTCATTCCACACACTCAACTAAATGTCAGCATCTTACCAGTCTGGCTCTTGATATGCATTTAAACAGCCTTTTAATTAGTTAGCTCAGATAACCTATCAGAAACACATTTTTCACTGACCTGCAGATGTCACGGACACTGAAAGCAGCGTTTACTTTGTGCCCCTATTTGTCCACAAAAACAGGGCTGTTTTTAAGGCAAACTTGGTAATTGGATCAATAGGCAAGCAAAAGGAAGTATAGAGGTACTTGTTTGATATGCTTCAGGTGAAATACATGTGGGGGAAAAAAAATTATTCAGACACAAACTGCAGAATTTGTAAGGTATATACAACAGATATTGATTTCTTTTTCTTTTTTTTAATCTTGGACCTCAAGGTAAGTATATAACTACTAAGTATGTTTTATGGAACACTTGATTATAAAACACAGTGGTTTCAGTCTGCTCAGTTGCTTTGGAACTAAATGTGTAAACCTTCCAACTTTAAAGGGACAGTGACTAATTGTTTTTGGTTATTTAATAGAAAAAAATATCATAAATATACACTGACTATTGTGTAAATACATCGTCCAACAAATTGATGCATCCACACAAACTTAGAATTAAATATATCCGTTTAATATCCATTAAAAATGCATAGGAGCAGGTGCCAGTTTGTGGAAGCCACCATATTACCCCACCATCTTGAATACGGTGGCCAAGCTGGACATCGTCATTCCACCTAATCATGTTTAATGTATGTGGCTAAGAGACCAGCCACATATGTAGTACGCCTTATGTTATTTTTAATTTGAAGATCACAAACACTCTTTCAAACCATTTTATTATGTTTTTCTCCTCCTCCACCACTGCTTTCTGCTCTCTTATTTCCACCTCATCCTCTTCCTCCTCACCTCAAGCCTCATCTCCTGAACTGAAGTTGGGTCTCTAACACACATGAAAACGTGCAGAAACATGCTTATTTTTTCCAGCATATTGTTGCTAGTTACTTATCTGTCAGCAGATTAGAAATGTGAGCTCCCATCTCCAGACACCTGCCAATGAGTCGGCTAAACAACAGTAGCTGGTTATAAGCTAACATTGTGCCACCTAGATGTTGGGCTCAAGTGTCCTAAAACTCCCACCTTCCCTCTGATAAACAGTTTGATTTCATTCTCACATTGTATGAGAGTTTATCCACTGAGTGTCCAAGTCCAACAATTTTACATCCACTTCAAAGAAAGTTTCAGCTAAAATGCTAGTTAACAGGAGGCTAACAGTGGCAAAAACAGCAGCGCTTACTGACAGAAAAGATCAGGAAATCATCAACAACTCACCTCAGTATTGCTATCACTGGACAGAAGTGAGCTTCACTGACTCATTGACTTGTATTGGACTCTTGTCACAAAGTTTTACAGCCTCTTCCAGAGTGAATAGATGTGGATACAAATTGACAGCTGTGGTAAACAGCATACTGAAAGCCTACACTCACTACAGGTCAACTGCAGCCAGAGTTTGTTTACAGCGGCCACCAGAGCTAGAATTATGCACCTGAATTGGAAAGGGTAAGAAAACAGAACTAAATGACTGCAATCTCTATATAGTGGTGACAGTTTACACGTTGTACCACTAAGGTTTAAATCCATATAGGCTTAGGCTCATAGCTGAACCATTTACTGTTCACCAAAGCCTCATCAGAAATATCTCAGTGGACGGGGGGATGTTGAAGAACAAAGGCAGTAATACCAAATCATGGTCATTAGAATTGTAAAAACTCAGTTTTTGCATTATATACTGTATTTCCATGTATGTATGCACATTTCAATAGATCACTGCTGCCATTCTCCATTGCCCTAGCAAAATATAAATAAATGAGGTGTGGCTAAAGACAGCACTGCAAGCTGAATAACCGTGCATAAGGGGAATCTAGCTCCAGCAGTGTGAATCTCCACCACAAGCTCATAAGGTAAGACTGTACTTAATCCCCCACATGATTATGTCTTCACAGTGATTTACACTGTTAGACAAATCTCCATGCCTAGTCTGCACAAAATTTGCCTTTTTTTTCCCCCAACCAACCCCACCAGCCCGCCTCCACTCTTGGCTCTATACTGTGAGTCCTGCAGCAGCTGGTGGTGGTCCTGCTTCATCAGCAAATCTATTAGAGGAGAAATTGAAGCTTGACATTAGTTTACTAAGGAAACACAATAGGGCACTCAACTTACAAGGGAAGGACTACTCTCTGAAGAGACAATGAGTCGAAGGAGATTGTGAGTCATGTGTAGTATAAGATTACGCAGCATGTGTTTTTGTTATTGTTTCTGTTTAAAAGATCTAGAATGCACGAAATAATTCTAGGATTATCCTGATTATAAACACATAGCACATATGCAAAGATGTAGAGCAAAGTCAGCATAAAGACACATAAGCTCCTGTAGTTGAGAATCTAAATCTGTAGCTTTAGAACTGCATTTGGCTCTGAGGACCTGCAGGCTGTTCATCCACTACAGCAGAGAATGACTGTCAAACCTTGAAGAGTTGCCATTAACGTGATCTCTCCAAGACTAATGCTGCTGCTGCTGTTATGCCTGCCTTCTCATCTGCCTGCTGTATTGAGCGTCACAGCAATCTGGTATCAGCATTATTATTACTATCACCAATGTGGGGTGCACAGTCATGATACATTATAAAGAACAAGTAAAGTAAGTAGAGATACACATCATGCTGAAAAAGTACTTTTGCCAATTAAAAAAACCCACAGTAATAGTGAACAATCTGACAACTGTTTACTATTTTTATACCTTTCCAATAAGATGTCATCACACAATAATGTATATTCTTAAATATTCTGCCCAGTACTTTACGTCAGCCAGGTGCTGCCGCTTTCCATGCCGATGTCCTGCCTCTGCCACAGCAGGATGAGTTTCAGGTTCCTTTGGAATTCAAAACCAAAAAGGAGTGCCCCACTCTTCGACTACAGGAATTGCACTAAATAAACCAATTAAACACTTTTCTATGTGCCGGAGCCCAGCAAGTTGATGTAGCATTTGGGCTCCCAGCAGGTCTGTAGTGTTAGCGCGTACAATAGGCTGCTTCAGAACTCCGGTGAATCAGATTAGCTCATTTAACAGTCCACTTAAAACGCCACAGTTTGCCTTAACCAGCCAAAACCCCAGTGTTAGGGAATAAAATGCTACAAATAATTTGGTTTTAATCAGCATTCCTCTTTTCACCACCCTCTTTTCTTTGTCACTTCCATTTTCCCACGCTGTCAAATTCACCTCAATCAAAATGTCAGTTTCACTACCTTGTCTGCAATCAGCCCCTAGTCCCCTGTTCTTCAAATTTATTGTGATCTGTCACTCTGCCTTTCAGGCCATCCAGTCATCCATGATGCCCGTCTCTTGTCCTGGGTGCCTCATTTAAAGTCTCCATCAGCCATCTGCTTACTCTCCTCCACCATCAACTAGACTCCAGGAGGTCCAGTCACTATCTCCAACCTTCATCTTGGATTGTGCTCTGTGGTGTCCCCTCTCATCAATTTCAAGATCTGCCAAAAAATACTTCAGTTTTGCACATTTGCCTTTTTGCAATCATTTTTGTTCTTTCCCAAGTGGCCCCTGCTTATTGAACTGTGCCTGGTTCCAGCTGAAATTTAATCAGCATCTTATAGACCCTTTCATCCACAACATTTTTTTTTTCTTTTTCAACACAAAATACCATGGCAACATCATGTCCTAGCTTTGTTCTCAGTGTATTTTACTCCCAAAGTGCCACCGCAACACTAAATCAACATGAAATCGCTGACTTTAAAAATAACCAAGTGTAAAGTTAAATCAATTAAAACGAGTACGCTCATTAAAGTTGTAATAGTTGTTCATCTAAAGATAATAGTGTTCTAAAAGCAGTTCACATGAAAAAGCAAATCAACACTGATTTCCATTAAAATCCGATTCTAAAGCTCCAGAAAAGAAAAGAGGAATAGTCAGGTGTCACATACTGTTACTCTAAACGCAGCTCACTGAATGATGTTAAAGTTGCTTTTATGTCGCCGTTAATGCTCAGGAGAATTCTGAACTCACAACTTTACTTTTTGTGTTAAGGAACTCCCTCTGCCAGCTAGTGCTGCACTTGCAGGAAATTTGCCCCATCTCCCTGATGTCACAGTTGCCTATTGTTGTTGCATCTGTATTTAAAACATCTTCCAGAGTACGACTTTGACATATTTCTTTTCTATAATTGCTAATGACACATGTATTGTCACAGGTATTTAATGTGAGAAGCCCAAGCTACTGTAAGCAAGTGTGACTGAGTGTTGGAATATTAGTCAGTCCACTTCTTTGGTAGAGACTTAATTAACCTGTGGATGGATTCCCACATAATTTTGCAGAGACATCAGTGGTCCCTGGAGAGTGAACCTAATGGCATTGAAGATTTCCTGACTTTTCCTCTAATGCCACTAAGGTGGATTGTGGGTTTTAGTAATGCGCCTTGAGAATTATCAGTAAGCAAAATGTATTTATATAGCACCTTTCTGCTTCACAACAACTATCACCAAATAAAAATATTAAAACACAACAATAATATCCACTAGTTAAAAGCAACCCCATACAAATATGTCTTGAGCTGGTAGTGCATGACATCGTTTAGAAGCTGCAACCTCGAGCGCACAGTCTCCTTTAGCTTTCACTGAGATCACTATAAGGTGAGATGGAAAAATAGCTGTTCATAAACACCAAACAAATGAATAATAAATACATATATTTATTGCTCTTCTTCGCAAGCTCAATAATCATTGTATAAGACAAAGTAATCAGTTACAGGCGCTATTAGCGTCACTGTTTGATGAACACCTATTTACGGATATGCATGTTCTACCAGATGATCCTCATGACCAATGTCACTCCCTATCCCTAACACCACTAGCAGGTTGGCATTCAAAATTATTACTGAATTGACTTTTGGGAGTAATACAACTAAAGTTACGTCATATATATACATATATATATATATATATATATATATATATATATATATATATATATATATATATATGAGAGAGAGAGAGAGAGAGAGAGAGAGAGATAGATAGATAGATAGATAGATAGATAGATACTGCGCTTTTCATTTTTTCTCTTAATGTTTATGATAAAAACAGGCACACCTGGTTGTCCTCGAAACCTTGGTGATTTGTTGTGTGATATATGGGTCTTCTGTGATGCTTGATTCAGGTCATAAGCTGCAATCAAATGTTTTAGAGGACACAGTTAAATGTTGCCTCTTTATAACGTGTCCAATGACAGGTCAATGACAGTGAAATGTCCTAGCAGTCCTACAATTTAAATCACTGGGCAACATTATAACAGCACATTTATACGCCACTAAACTGCCAAATCCTCAGCGCTGTAAAAAGTGCACAGCGCATTCAATTTCTCTGTCTGACTTCCGTGTTAGTTACCTTGACAACACATTCTCTCCTGTCCTCCCCCATCAAACCCTCCCTTGCCTCTTGTGCAGTGTACTGGATGGTTTAGCGGTCGGTCTCATTGCAGGCAGTTGGAGGAATATGCTGCAAATACATGTCACGCCTCTCCAGTGGCATATTAATGCACAAGTTGTCCCTCAGGCCACAGAGCTGTAAACACTCCTCAGTGTGATGAGGCGCTTTGGCCATAAACTCTAGAAAGGGCAGTGGATTTGAGGGATTTCAAAGAAAAGCAAAACCTCACGCTGGATACTAATTTATCCAGTCACGTTGATCTTTAACTTTTATTTTTATCCTTTTTTTTTGTCATTTCAACTTTTACATCTTTTACACCATCCCTCATGTTCCTCCTTTTATGCTTTCTGTTTCTCACTGTATGCCTTCCCTCAATATTCCCCCTCTGGAAAAAAAAAACAAAAAAAAACTTTCTCCTTCCTTGCCTTTGTTGTGCCTGTCACAGCGCTGTGGTTAGGGGGCTGCTGTTTTTACAAGTAGGGGACGGGCTCATCTTGCAAATGGACATGTCATGTGGAGCAATGCCCAGCCAGTTGCACAAGAGAGAGCCTTGGGGCCTAGAGCAGAGCAGCCAGGCAGTCACAGAGAAAGAGGGGAACTATCTTTGCCCAGGCGAGCCAGGATGCTGCATGGGCCAAGCTGGAAAACACGGACACAGAGAGAAAGAGGTGGAGAGAGGACAGAAAGGGAGTTGGGTGGCAGGGCGATAATGTTGTCGATGGCACTGGCATATAAACATACTGAACTGAACAGGAAAAGCTGTGCACAGTGAACTCTAGGACTGTGGACCACAGCCCATTTCATAATGTAATTTCACATACAGATGCTCATGCATGATAAAAAAAAAATAAAAAAATTAAATGCTAATGAAGATGGAATTTTGAAGCTGTATATATTAGGACACTTCTCACCACTTGTCTTTAAGCATGTCTGCTGCAGGTTTTTAGCTAATCAGCTTTGGTTATTTTTAGGCACAAAATATACACTGCTAAGGTTTTCATCCTTAATGCAATTCAATTCAGACCCCATGCTATTTGTGGATGATATTAATCGGCTATATCTGCAACCAATCATAAGTTCCCTGTTGTAATCTGCATCATAAAAATGTCACGATTCCCTTACATGCTTTTAAATCATCCAGTCAGCCTGATTCATGCATTTATACACTCAAAAAGAAAAATGCAGGCTGCCACATCAGGTACAGATGTGGACAGAACTGTTGGTACCCTCCTGTTAAAGAAAGAAAAACCCACAGTAGTCACTGAAATAACCTGAAACTGGTAAAAGTAATGTTAAAGGTAAAAGACCTTTTTCTCTTGCATCCACATGCACAGCTGTTGTCACAAGAACATCAGGCTGCTTGGAGATGGTCCCGATGGTCTTTTACCTTTAACATGCTTGTCAATGTCTGCCTTTCTCATCTCCTGAGACACTTCTCTCCTTAGTTTTCAGTGGCCCATGTTCAGTGTAGTACACACCATGATACCAAACAGCACAGTGACCACTTTTCATGCTTTAAATAGGCAGACTGACTGATTACAAGTTAGAAGACACCTGCGATGCTAATGTTCTTGTGACTGCAGCTGCACATATTATTCAGAAGTTTAAGGTCCACAGGACTGTAGCCATCATCCCTGGATGTGGATGCAAGAGAAAAATTAATGACAAATTGATAATACGAATGATAACCAAAGAGCCTGGAACAACTTCCGAAGAGATTGAAGGTGAAATCCAAGGTTAAGGTACATCAGTGTCAGATTGCACCATCCGTCCCTGTTTGAGTGGCCTTAATGGAAGATGGCTGAGGAGGACGCCATAAAAAAGTGAGCTTTTGCCAAAGCCCTGCGACAGGCTGGCGACCTGTGCATGGTGTACCCTACCTCTCACCCGATGACGGCTTGGATAAGCTTATTATGGTTTTAGTTGTCTCTTACTTTTGAATTGAACATTAGATGATTCCTAAGAATCATGCTTAGTTTTTTTTTTTTTATTTTTCCTTTTCTTTCTTTTCCCTCAACCCAGGTACAGAAATGAGATCTGTATTATGGTGTTTTAGTGTTACCGGTACAGACATCACAAAACGTGAACATAGCAACCCCAATTTCATCCACTGGTTTCTGAATTCCCATTCTGATGCCTTGAGATGAGCATTTCAGCTGTGGCCATGTGCCATGGTCACAGGTGCAGCTGCTCCCTCATGCAGAGGCAGCAGGTATTGTGGGACTAAATGTAGGCGAAGTCAGCTCTTGGAGGAACATAAAGCCGCACATTTTGAAACTTTTGATCATTTCTGATCACTTCCCAGGCAGAAATGTTCCCCCGACTATAGAACTCTGGCTGATGCTGCAGTTTCAGTATCCACTGTGACAGATGAGAGAGGCTTCAGCCTTAAGAATCAAATAAAATCAGATATGAAGAGTTGTGTGTCTGTCTTGGAAAAGATGTAAAACCATTGTCTCTGTAGCAGCCGCGCTTGATACATTTATGCTCAATCAAGCACGTATTTTCAGTCCATTTAATCCAAATCTGCCTGTAACAGTTAATGTAAACATCCTGTAGATGTGCGTAATGACTGTGGTGTTTTAGTGCATCAGCTGTAAATGTAAAAAAAACGGGGGAAAAAATCTGTTTTGTGCATTGACGTGAGAAGTGTTTTTGTTTATCTCTCCGTGATCTGTTTGGATAAGTTACTTTGATGGAGTTTTTAATACTGTATTATTACATTACTATTAAGTATGTCTCATCATTTAAAAATGAGAAAAAATACAATACAGCAGATTTTTTCTGACCCTTTTTTGTGACTGACAACAGCCAAGTGTAGAACACTTGTTTAAATAAATAAATAAATACTGTTGACCTTGAATGTTTAATAATCATAATTCATTGCTTCAAAAGAAAAGTAAAGTGTGATATGAAATGTAAAATGCTCCATGCAAGAACCGCTGTACGGGAAAGAGATGTGCTAATGAATTTATTGGCTTTAGTGTTACAGCAGTATTATGAGAATCTTGACTTCATTCATTAAGGTCATATTTCATGATTCTGCATTACTGAATTGTCCTTGATGAAGTAGATGGTGAGCCGCCAACTCACTCAGAGTCTTTCTTGTGGCGAAGAAGAGACCATCCCCATCTTCTTTTCCATCACCTGAGTTCACCAGTGTTGGAGTCCTGAAGCACTGCACCAAACAACTTGAATTTTCCCTTTAAGAACACTGTGCGACTGAACCTGACCTTTATCTGACTAAAGCCAGCTGACTGACCACAACCCAGGGGGAAGCTGAACTTATAAGGAGAGACCAAAGGACATCCCAGAGAGATTTTTCCTCCATTACAGGTTTAATGTGATGGGACACTTTCGGTGCTTACCCTTGTGAAAATCTGTGAAAACCCACTGTTGTTTACTGGTCTTGACTATATTTGTGGGTGGCTATGGCTCAGGTGGCAGAGCCGGTCAGTTACTAATCAGAAGGTTTTGGTTTGATCCCTGGCTGCTCCAGTCTGCATGCCAAAGCATGCTTGGGCAAGATGCTGAACCCCAAGCTGCTCCCAATGAGTTCATTGGAATGCTATTGTGTGTGTGTGTGTGTGTGTGTTTGTGTTTGTGTGAATGTTAGATAGAAAGCACTTAGATGTAGAAAGTGCTTGTATGAATGTGTGTGTGAATGGGTGAATGAGACATGCTGTATAAAGTGCTTTAAGTGCTCATGTAGAGTAGGAAAGTGCTATATAATAACCAGCACATTTACCGCTTGTTCTGAGAGGATATTCCAGTTTTCCAAGTTTGTTTTTCATTTTGATTTTATTTGAAGAAGCTTCCACATATTTTAGTTAAGAGTACCCAGTGGCTCTGGTTGCTCAGTGTGCGTCTCTCTCTATTCAACGCTTCCTGCAAACTTAGACGCTGGTCTTGGATATATTTGGGTATTCTGTGAACCTTAAGCGGGTTACATTTTGAATGCTGAATCTGCCAGTACAGTCTGGCATCAATTGAAATACATAAATTGATCATTGATGAGAACAAGTGACACGTGCGCATTAAGCTGGTTACTTACCTAAACAAAAGTGGCCTGATATCAGGCAGAACATTCACGCGGTTACACTATGCCTCTTTGTGTTTTCCTGTCCTCGCCAAGAGGACAAAAGAAATGAATTATAGCTGTATGTGCTTTGACGCGGCAGGGATAATATAAGGTAAAAATTGAGAGTAATTATTCAAAAGCAATAGAGACTACCACTACATTGCATCTGAGAACATGCTGAACCTTTACCTGATGCATGATTTTTTTCATTAACATAAATAAAGCTACTTCTACCATAAATTGATGCCGAAAATTCCCAAAGTGGTGCATTAAAATTCAGCAGAATTCAGAAAATGAAATCTCCGCTCCTCACATTTTCCAGAGGGATGCCGCCTCTGCTTATCATGTAGCTCCCATCGCTTAAAAGAAACCAAGACCCGTGTTGTATCTAATCAATTGTGGAACTAAGCAAAATTGCTTTTTGTCATAATAAGCAACAATATAACAACAACGGCGTATAAAAGTGATCAAATAAAAAACAACATTCAAAAAGATTTTTAAAAAAAAAGTCAGGGAAAAGGGTGTAAATATCAGGAGATGCATCGATATGAGAAACAAAAGGGAGACAGGTTCAGGGACGTGAGAGACAAATCAGCCAAGTGTATCACTTTAATGAAGTATCACGATTCCCTCACTGTTCGTCTGTCCTCCTCCCGATTCTCCAGTGATGGCAAGGTGTCACTACGGCAGGGAAGGTGTTTCTGTCACCGCTGCCTGAGCCCAGCCTGGCACAGCACACATTTTAAACCAATTTGAGAAACATGACTCAGGGTCTGAAGGGCCTGAAATTGATTACTGGGAGTGGGTAATGTGATTCTCAAGCGTTTCCGCTGAAATTAAAGAGTGTCTCCACGTTATTAATACGCATGAGATAGAATCGATATGCCTCGTCCATTGCTCTGTGTTCACATTGTGGCCACGTCTGATCTGCTATTTATTCTCCTTTCTGCAGTCTCATTCACCTTCAGCAGGTCCAGCTTTTGCTCTATTAAATAATAATAGATGATCCAAAAAAAAAAACTACATAATGGATATAGCTTACTGGTATTTAACTGGTGTGGCTGTAATTCTTCCATCCTCTTGTCCATTACTTTTTTTTCCCCAAGCAGCAACAGGCAGATGAATTCCCCTCCAAATCCCAGCCTCTATAATTATAACAGAGTTGTATAAAAGGCAGGCAGCTTCCTCTCCTCTCCAGTATATGTAGTGAGCGTGTCTCTGTGTGCGTGTGTGTGTGTGTGAGCTCAGCTGTGCATGCCTGTGTGAGGCCATGATTGGATGCTCTTAAGGAAGTGAAGCGTAACACCAGCGAACAAGAGAAAGCTAGAGAGACGGAGTTTTAAAAAAAAAAAGAAAAACTGAATTAGAATGAACGAGAGAAAAATGCCAAATGAGCAAAGGGAGAGATGAGGAAAGGGAAAGCCACTTTAAATCAAGCACCTTTTAATCAGCTCACTCACAATGGAGGACATAAAGATAACAAGGCAGAGCGAGGATCCTGTTGGCTCTCCAAATGGCTAAAGTCACAGATTTATGGCTAGCTGGGAGGAATGCTCTGAACCATGTTTAAGCCAAGCTCCAGGCAATAGGGATTACACTGGAAGGCCATCCCCGAGACAAGTTATGAATTTATCTGGTTCTTTTTCCTCCCGACCTGATGTACACGCGGTTGGCCGCGCGCGTTTGTCCTTTATCAGCACCTCAAAAGGACAGAGCCACCTTCAGTTACACTGCATTCAAATTCATGTTGCATTAAACTGACTCTTTTTGGTGTGCCCACTTCAACCAGTCAAATGAAACTGTTCTTTAGATAAAAGGTCTTGGTCTGTTTTTTTTTTTTTCCAAAAATCAAAAGATACACTTCCTGGATCCAAGTGTGAGTTTTGTATCATAGCATTGTATCATACACTTGCAGCATAGGATAACGTAATATTCTGTGGATGCATTGCATTATCCATATTCAGACAAATGTCACTTCTTTCTGTGATAACTGAAAAACAGTAGCGGTTAGATGCTTACCACACTTTCAGCATTGAACATGCTATTTTTTTGGGGTTTTTTTTTAAAGAATATAATGATTGCATTAGAGAACATGCTTGATGAAAACAGGACATAAATTCAGCAGACTAACCCATGCAAGTAATCAAACAAAAACTGCTGTATAGTGACTTCTGATGGTCTGAGTTATCAAGTAGTTCATATTATTGAAAGTAAATTACTTTTATTTTATCTGACCTGTAAAAACTGTGAATTAAAAAAAAAACCATACTAAAAATGTGAATTTCAGCTGAAAGACAGCTTTATTTATCTTTCCTTAATACAAAGAGCGACAGTGTTTGTGTTTGTAAACTTCAAAAAAATAAATACTGAACAGCCTCCTGCGCACAGATGCCACAGTTGACATTCTTTCAGTCAGCAGCCATCTCAGCAATCACACAAAAAAACATGAGTCTGTCTACAAGAAAACATTTTCAACGCCTTCTTTTTGGATAAAACTAAATTCTTTTCACAAACTATAGATACCCCCCCTCAAAAAAATGTACGCAAACACCTGAAAGAATATTTTTAAAAAAACAAAAAAAAAAACAGACAGAAATGCAAATACACCTGAAAGAATTTGCTTTCACTCGATACAAATCCTTAACTTAACTTAAGATGACATACTGAGGGACCCTTTCTGTGCACATCTGCTGGTACTCTGGTAGTCGGAGTTGCAGGCGTTAAGATTAATGTCTTGAAAGCAAGAATGTTTTCTTCAGTTGTCTAGGGTAGATAACACTGTAAATATGATAAATTGCCAGTTCCACATGCACAGCCAAGGGAATCTCCACCTCTCCATTGTCTATTGTCATTTTGTGTCCATCCATCTGGACATTCAATGAAGTGCAGTCACTCAGCAGCTTTTTGTCAGGGTGATTGCAGGTCTCGACTCAATGGATCCTCAAACAACACATTCAACACACAGCTGACACACTGTACAGACTTCGATGTTTACAACTTTTAGACATATATTTTAGATATTGTGTGTGTGGGGGGGGGGACAAATGCTATCTGTGTTTAATGTGTTCTTTTGACACTCTATCACCCCGTATGCTAGGCTAAACCCCTTTAGTGCTCTCCGTTGGTTGATTTTTTCATTTCCTCCATACAGATTAATGTCTAATTAATGTCAAAAATCTTGGAAAGGATTTTCCTTACATACCAACAAACTAGGCTTCATAACTGCAGATTTCCATTTTGCTTTTTTTTTTTTTTAAGGACAGCAGGCTAAACACTTATCTTATTTTTCTGTCTCATTAAAATTGTGTGATCCATCTTCACAATGGGAACTTGTATTTTAATGAGTCATGCAAGAAAGTTAGTTGTACAAATTGTTCTGAAGCACAGCTGTCACACAGCTATACTGAACAGGTGACCAATTAGATGCAGTGACCAGTACTTGACTATAAATCTGATTTTATGACTTTTGTAACCAAGTTAGTGATGGAAAGATGGATTACAGTGTAATAACAGATAAATGTCAATGGGACAATATCAGAGGGAAACCAGGTTCGTGAGGAGCCAAGGATTAGAACAGCAATAAGGGTCAGACACAATTTTAAAGATTGGGTTGCAGCCCTTATATTATAAATAAAAAATTGGACAGAATATACAAAATACAAATAAATTGTTCAAGAAACACTTGAAATCAATAGTGTGTGCACATAGAAAATAAAATAAATTGTCCGTTGGGGCCCTTGTAACTGAAAGTTTGTTGCAACGCATTCTCTTAAGAGTCTGTGAATGTGAGTGGGTAATAAGGTGTGTATGTGTGAGTGTGTACGTGCACAGTTCTTCTTCTTTTAGGCCCTCTGGCTCACCATCTGATCCAACCAGAATCTTGTCCTGATCCTTGGACTTCTGTCCTCTACAAAAAACCCTGACCTAAGGGCAAGGTCACATATATCTATTACATTCTATTCAAAATCAGTCAGAAATGTTTTAAATGTCAAATTCAAAACAGTGCATTAAACCTTGTGCTTAAATCTCTAATCAAATCAAATCAAATCTTAATCTCAATCTAAGGTTCAGTTTCAGTTGTACAACATTATATCAGATCTCAAATATGAGTACTAAACATTCGATAACTCAGCATACAATTTGGTATGCACACCTGTCTAATCAGGGTCTGATTAGGACATTGTAAGTGTATTTTACTCCTCTCATTCCATATGCCAATTAGAGCAATGACAAAACAAACTCTTCTTTAAACATATACAGAGTATGCTGTGACAATATACTCATAAAGTAGTTCCATGTAAAAACACATTAACTCACAGTCACTTTATTACAGTTACAGTTTTTTCCTTTAACCACTCATTACGAACACACGCTAAATCACATATAAATAGGTGAAATCGGAACATACGTCTCACCGTTGCTCTGTATTCAGAATGGAACACACTGGTGTCTGAGCTCACAGCCACTCGCAAGATGGAAATGAGGGAGACTGGCCTGCGAGACACCATGCTAGCATTAGCATGAGCTAAATGCTAATAAACATCTAGCCCATCAATTGACTGGTCTTACCGACATAACTTGGTTCTTGCCGACAAGCCGCACGGCTCAAGACTGAAAACAACAGGTGAACTTGCCATCAATGATTATTTACACCGTCTGGTGTGCAAATCGTTCTTTCGCTCTCTTCGTCCTCTAATTATTGCTGCTCTCACTCTGGTGATTGAAAATGAGTCCCACCTAGGTTTCACCTCCGACTGGATGAGCTGAACATACATCTGTAATCCAAGACTGGTGCGTTCATGTGTAGTAGGAGTTCCATACTTTATCAATGTGACGGATTGAACACAATAAATCAGCACTCCCTCTCGCATTTGCTTTCATTTAGTTGCCAAGTTTGACACCTGGGCTACACCATCCCCTCCTGATCTCATGCACGTCCCTGTGCATGCCAAACGGCTAAATGCTGATCACTCGAGGGGACAAGGCAGGGGTATGAGCAGGCTCCGCACTATCACTTTCAGTCTCATCCCAAGCTTTGGAGAGTCCTTGAAAGAATGACTTCACTGCGGTGATTAAAGGATTGCCTAGCTCTGGATAGTCAAGCCGTTTTGGTGGCTGACAGTTCCTCTCAGATCTCCTGACCGAATCATTCATATCCGTTTCTTCCTTTGTGTTCTCTGCATTCGTCAGGACTGTGCTATCTTTCTTGGATTCTGCACATTTACTATGATGCTCCTCAGTACTCTCTGCTACATTTGATGAAACTTGAGGCTGCCCACCTTGGATGTTTGGGAATTCATACTCAGGTAGTTTCTTTTGAGTCAAGGATGTCTCATCTGCTTGTTCAGTTGATTTGGGTAAGTACTCAGTGTCACTGTGATAAGAGTTAGACTCCATGAGTATCAGGGGACCCACCTGAAGTACTGTTGGACATATCAGGTAAATTTTGGTCAAAATCAGGTGGGTTGTCAATGTCAGGTTGTTTGTCAATATAAGAAGTTCTGTCGGCATTCTGAACGTTTGCCGGACTCTCAACAGGATGAAGGCCTGGAGGTTCAACATGCTGTGTATCATGTACATTAGTCAATGATAGATCAGGCTCCACAGGACTTTTACAAACTGTGGGAACAGGAGAACTTGAATAAATTGGAATTAGCACATCATCTCCTTCGTCTGAAGAGTTCTCCTCCTCTACAGCAACATTAGCACGGGTTCTTGGCTTGTGAGGTACTGGATTTTGGACAGGCTCACTGCTTTCCTCCACGGGCAGATACCCACATGGGAGTAGTAGGTCTCTATGTAGTGTCCTTAAGGGACCATCCCTGTTCTCAGGCTTGACCGTGTAAACTGGGAGGGTGCCTGCTCTCTTCACTACTACATGGACAGTGGGTTCCCATTTGTCTGATAGCTTATGTTTTCCCCGAATGCGGACATTTCTAACCAGCACTCGATCTCCAGCTTCCAAATCTGAGGCTGTTACACATCTGTCATACCTTGCTTTGTTCTCATGAGCTATCTTTGCAGCCTGGTCCATAGCTACCTTGTAGCTTTCTTTGAGATGTGACTTGAGGTTTTGTACATACTCAGAGTGGGATGAATGTTGGCTCTCGTTTACTGGCAAGTTGAATGCAAGGTCAACTGGCAAACGAGGTTGGCGACTAAACATCAGTTCGTATGGGGTGAAACCAGTCACCTCATTCCTGGTGCAATTATGGGCATGGACAAGGGGTCTTACATGGTCATGCCAGCGACATTTATCTTGGTCTTGAAGAGTGAAGTGATCTGTTATCACAAGTATATCCTTGGATCCACTTTTGTCGGCTTCCAGGGACAGGAAATCCATTCAGAGGAGTTTAAGGGGTCTGGTTGTGCTAAAATTAACCAAGGGTGCCGCTCTTTCAGGTTGTGCTTTCCTCGCACGCACCTGCCACATGTCCTCACTTTCTTTTCTACATCCACAGCCATCCTTGGCCAATAATAACCTGGTCCTCACGAGATCCATTGTGCGGTCGACTCCCATATGACCCATGTGGTCATGCAAGCTGGTGAGGACTGTGTCACGAAGCTCTGCTGGAACTACAAGCTGGTAAGTTATCTGAGACCTTACTTGACGTCATCTATACAGAACTTTGTTCAGAAGCTCAAGACGGTGGAGTTCTCGGAGAAGAAGCTGATAGATCAGGAAGTTGATCCCGCAGTGTGGGAGGTGGTGTGCTCCCATGCTCCATCTGGAAAATGACATGCTTTATACATTCATCAGCTCTTTGCTTATTTGCCAGTTCTGTCTCAGACAGGTGAGGAATGGTTGGCAGACCCCCAAACTGTTCTTCTTGTCCATAGCTGTCAGGTACAGCACCAGGGGACATGGCAAGAGTCTCCACTAAATCAACACAGTCTGTATTCCCCTCTTCCCCATCATTAGGACTGACACTGTAGATAAGCTGCCTCTCACAAATTGCTCTCACAACTGACTGATCCACTGCATTGATGTTCTTTGGATCAGAGAGGTGATCTTGTGTGAACTGTTGAATACGCTCTCTTTCTTTTTGAGATTTTAAATCGTCTGCTAGTACTCCATGGGGTCTGCGAGATAACCAATCTGCATCTCCATTCTGTTTTCCTGGACGATAGAGGAGTTTGAATGAGAACATGGATAGTGCTGATAGCCATCGATAGCTGGTCGCGTCAAGTTTTGCAGAGGTCAGGATGTAAGTCAGTGGATTGCTATCTGTTACAACAGTGAAGTGGTTGCCGTAAAGATAATCACTGAACTTCTCTGTCACTGACCACTTGAGCGCCAAAAACTCCAACTTGTGTGCTGGATAGTGACTCTCACTTCGAGACAACCGTCTGCTTGCATAGCCTATAACTCGAAGTTGGCCCTCTTGTTCCTGATGTAACACAGCTCCAAGGCCGGTGGTGCTGGCATCAGTGTGCAGTATATAAGGCTTCTGGGGGTCAGCAAAGGCTAATACAGGGGCGGTTGTGAGGCTCTGAATGACTGTCTCAAAGGCTTGCTGGCAAACTGGTGTCCAGCGACTTGCAAAAGGCTCTTTTGGATCATGGCATTGGTCTTTTTTCTGTTTTACATTTACTGGCTTTCCCCTTGAGTTCTTGTGGTGAGGTGGGTAACTGGATTTTAAATTGTGGAGAGGTTTTACAGTGTTAGAGTAACCCTTAACAAACCTCCTATAGTACCCAGCAAAACCGAGGAAGGATTTTAACTCTCGTAGGTTCTGGGGAACAGGCCATGTTCTAAGAGCTGAGATCTGATGGACTGATGTCTGGAAGAAGATACATTTCTCTGGGGATAGTTTCAACCCAAACTCTCTGAGAAGAGTGAGCACCTTCATAAGTCTCTCCTCATGCTCCTCAAGGGTTTTGGAGAATACTATCATGTCATCAAGGAATACCAGCACATGCTTCAAATGCATGACCCCCATGCACCTTTCCATCAATCTCTGGAATGTGCTGGGAGCATTAGTTACACCTTGGGGCATGCTGTTGAACTCCCAAAATCCGAGGGGACACACAAAGGCCATTTTTGGTCTGTCTGCGTCTTCAGCCTCAATCTGATAGTATCCTGATTTTAGGTCGAGTACAGAGAACCACTGAGAACTGAGAATGTGTCCTCCAGCTTTGGAAGGTTGTATGCATCTTTTATAGTCTGGAGATTCAGATGCCTGTAATCGATGCATAGCGGTACTTGGCCATTCTTTTTCCGTATTACCACTATGGGTGACGCAAATGGTGACTGACTCTCTGATGACTCTTGCATCAAGGAGCTCTTGAATGTGCCTTCGGACAGCCTCAATGTCCTGAGGGTGTATTGGTCGGGCACGCAGTTTGAAAGGGGTTTCATCTGCGAGTTTTATGTAGTGTCTTACTTTATCTGTCCGGCCAAAGTCCAGATCATGCTGCGCAAAGACATCAGGCATGCTGTTGAGCTGCAGAGCGATGCATTCCTTCCATTCAAGTGGGACTGGGAAGTCACCAAAATTGAATTGTAAGGTGGGACTCTTGAGATGACTGAGTTTCTGGAGTTCTTTGGAGAGATTCTGATTGTTTGACAATGCTATGTTCTTTTAATAGGATGGTCTGATAAGTGCCAATCTCTGCAATAGTGCTTTTTGCAGGTATGACAATGTCATGGTCTGGCTCATTGCTTATGACAACTGGCAGCTTATGTATAATGTATAATGTACAGATGTATAATCCAATGATTGCTAAAGGTTGGAGCATGAATTATCTCTTCTATTTCTGGAGCAACGAGATAAAGCGGCCAAAACTTTCTGTCCTTTTCAATCTTGGGTCCAGCAAGACAGGAAAAGGCTGATTTTCATTCAGTGCAACCAGCACTGGGGCATAAACACTATGACAAGGTGGGTTCACTTCCCTTTGCCTTTTCATAAAAGAAATAAACTATGGAAGAACTATATAGATAGATCTATAGTAACATTAAATAATCCTCACACAGCACTGCGAAAAACACAGCACCAGTGGGCTGTCTATTATTTATGTATTAAGCATAAATTGCAGAATGTCTTAGATGTTTTTGTGAGCTTTAATGCTTGATTCAGAAATTTAGATGCTTTTTTTTTCTTTGTATTTTTGTCTCTGATAGAACTTAACAGAAAAAGGTTGGGGATGGCATAAATCCCAGTCCACTGTAGACTTAGTATATGGAACCTATGCTTTACCAGTACCTGAATGATTCATTTGTATTTCCTTCTTTGCCAAGAATTGATGTTATTTCATTTTTAATAGGTATAACTTTGAACCAACTTTGTAGTTGTATTCCTTTTTACTTTCATTTGATTTCCTTCCAAAACTGACTGCAAATAAAAGAATGGCTGACATGTTCTTCCTTCCCTTTTAGCAATTTTCCAAACAGAAAAAGAGAACGTTCAGACTTTCTCGGAATCTGCTGCACATCGCGCCTTTGAAACACAATTATATTTTATTTTCTTTCTCCACTCGGTTTAGCGGATGAAGATGTTGTCTCATTCCTTCATTCACTCTGCCCCCCCCTCTCCTCTGTAGTCTACACTGCTCTAGGTGGTCTATCCACTGCAGAACAACATATTCTCAGCCTTTGGGCAGAGCAGCAGACACATTTCCTCAGCAATGATTCTGCATTGTGTCTGAGGAAGCATTTTTGTCTATTCCAAATGAAGCACATGGCCTTTAAGCAACTAACCCGGCCATAATGATTGCAGGAAGGGGTATGAGCGGGGGTGGGGGGTGGGGTTGGCTCAGGGTGCGGTGATGACTGTTGGAGGAGTGCTCGAGTCCTGCAGCTCCACTTTGTGATGAGTCTTTGCTAGCCGTAGGGCCACTGCTGTGCTCTGGATGCTGCGGCGGCACATCTTGCAGGGAGGGAGCTCCTGTTTCATACTTTATACATCCATTTTGAGTCAGTGACTGACAGCGTGGTGTGTGTTTTTTGACATTTTGGACTACCCAGAGGGCAAATATATGTGTGCACACATGTTTCAGTGCACCTGACCACAATGTAGCTCCCACTGCTTTTCCATCTTTTTCCACTTCTCCTTCTCCCCAGACATCTGCGTTTTTCTTTTTCTTTTTTTTTCTTTTTTTCACAAAAGTACCAGAAAGTCTTCTGGGGCTCTCAGATGGAATTTCTGTGTTTCACAAGTGATATTCTATCTGCTAAATACTCTGGGAAAATGGGAGAAAGCATAGCGCTTCGCTGCGTTTTCCACCTTTGTAAGGTTGAGTTTTATCTTTCAAATGAGCAAAAGAAAAAAAGAAAAAGAAATGGTGTGCCAATACAAAAGAAAAAGAAGAAGGGTCGAGTCAAGAGAGAAACTCACAGAGGGTGATGTAATGAAGTGATAATTCTTTTACTGTCCACTGTTGGAAAACTCTCCCCGACTTTGATAGATGTGTCTGGCCGAGTAATATGACATTTCCACGCTGTAGCAGGAACTCAACTTGAAATGTCAGGCTGCAGACTGCCCCCTCCTCTGCCCTCTCTTTCTACTTTTGGTGCACTTTCTCTGATGTGACTGAGGGTGCATGTATGTGTGCATATACGTTCCTTCCTGTGTCCTGTCTCCAAGGTAACAGCACAGTAGCGATTCGGGTACGCGCCATCATACAAAATCCACTATTCCCTGTGTTCTTCGGTCTGTCTTGTTTTTTTTTCTTTTTAAATCTCGTGACAACCAGTCAAAGCCTGTGTTTGATTTGTCTTTCCGACACAGTATAGACTATCAGTTTAGGCAATGCAAGAGTCCATCAACCTAAGCTTGATAAGGAAAAACATTAGACAAGTTTTTTTTTTCCCATTTTGTTCAGAGTGTTTCTGAAAATTCAATTTATTCTGTTAACCGTGCCATTTAATAAATGGAAATGTTTTCAATTAATTTTGTCCTCTACACAAAACAAACTGAGAGCCATCCACAGGTCTCTGAAGAGCATTTGCTGTGACAAATGTTAGCTTGCTTCAGTTGGGTATTGATCTTGAGGTTCTCTACAGCTGCCATTCATCAGATTCCCTTGACTTATTGGTACTGTATTTGCTCAACATTTTCGTGTTGGCTGCAGCACTGGTCTCTGCGTTCAGCAGTCTCCTCATAAAAGGCGCATTTGAGTTTGATCCAATTTTTGGTGCACGATCTGGGAAGCTGTGTCATTCCTGCTTTAAACAATAAATGGCTTGCCCAGGAACTTTTCCATGAATGGGGCTACGAGGCTGAAATATAAGATTTATGGTCGACAGTAAATCAGTAAATGGTCTCAACTTTCCATGAGCCATTAAAAAAATGATTTTTGTCTGGACTGATTGAAGTGTTTTCTAATCTGAAGCTAAGTTGAATGTGACAAGCATCTTTTCCCGTAGGCTTTACTACTTCTGCTGTAGCCTGTAGCCAAGACTGAAGTAGACGTAATAAAGTAGGGGGCCTTGGCTACAGTAGGAGTAAACCTGCACGCATATGTTTGAGTTATTTGTTTCACCACAGTGACAAGTTTGCATACATGATTCAGCTGTAATGGAAAAAAAGTGATCAAATGTCAGGCTGAATTTAAGAACATAAAAGTCATCTGTCTGACCATCCAGGGTTCCCATCAACGTAAAAAACAAAACAAAAAACGTACATGTAGATGTAAGAATTATTAAATTCTCCCCCAAAAGATATGTTGTCTTTGCATATTTGGATGTAGGATTGAAATGTAGTGTGCTTATTTTGACAGTAAAAATAAAATTTTCACTTTGAAAAAATGTCTAGGGGATTCACCGTTGTGTGTGCACGATCTGCAAAATGTGAAGTCAGCCCAATTCTCACCAAATTTCAGTAATCTCTTCCCAGCAGTCCCTTGGTCACCAATGCTGGTGTGCACAAACACATGCAAGAGTCCAGGGAGGTAGTTTAGACCAGTTGAAATTTGGTAAACACGGCTGCTCGAATGAGACCGAGGGGCCGGTTGAGGCAACTAAGCCTAAATAATATTCCTTGGAACAGAGGGAAAAGGTAAGAAGCTATGAATTTGCATGGAGAAGTTAAATGGCCCATTTAAGATCTAAGAAATTGTCAAGTTTTTCTTTGTTTTGTCATATTTGTCAAAGTTTCATGTCTGGATTAGCTGTCAAGTTTTTTACCGTGTAGCTACCAGGTATGTCTTTAGCAATCCGCGGGCATGTACACTTCGTCACTCTACATGTACACTGCCAGTCAAACTTACCCATGGGTAAGTGTGTCCAAACTTTTGACTGGTACTGTAGGTCTACAGAGATGTTCAGTGCAAGCTTATGAACCAACTGGAAATTTTGGAATGACAGAAAAGAGGAGAAAATCAAGCACACATGAATTCAAACTTCCTAAACGATGCCACACCCCCAGTTTGTCTGCCATAGTTTGCACACATCTGCTGCTCTCCCCTCCTCCAATGAATGATTTACTGTTGGGTGGGTGCCTTAGCTATACGAGCTATAGAAGTCCATGAAAATTGAAACACCAAAAGCAAAAGCAAGTCTCGCTGGATGGATAATAGGTAACAGGGTGCAGACCACTACCGATGGAGGGAGGTGTATAGCATGCACCCTGCCCCTGGTTGTGTCCTCTCTCTCTTTTTTATTCCTTCCTGTGGGATAGGTGCCTGCTCTCTCTAACTTTGATTCCATCTCTCTCTTCCTTACTTATTCTCTGGTAAATTTTGATTTCTTTTCACAGGGATAACATCAGAGTTATATATACTATATCTAGCTGCTCAGATGGATCCAGAATTCATCCAGAGGAGGGTTGCTGTTTTACAAACTGTTCCGCCATGCAAGTCTGAAATCTGTGACAGTTGTCCTTTACAGTGCGCAGAAGAATACAAAACATTATTTACCATCAGATCATGACCTGTTTGCATATTGAAGTTACACAGTAAATCTGGCAAGTGTGTAAATGTGCCATGTAATGCTAGGTGTTTGTCATAGTCAGTAAGACTGAGACACTAATCTGAAACACAATCATTTTGAGTTCATTTAATTGTAAGGTTATGACAGGCAGTTCAATGTTTTATATCACAGAGAGACAAAAACAACAACATGAAAGTGATTTGTGTTGTTGCAGAGCTGCATGACTTCACATGTGTTCATTATGGACCAATTTCTATAGTTTGACTAAAATACTGCAAATCCATAGTCTTACTTTGCTTCTTGTATTGTGTATCCCGTGGCGCTCTGAAAGCAAAACTCCTACAAATACACATGTAATGAGGTCAACAGGCCGATCAGCACTAACTGCGCCGATGGGGCAGAATTTTTTTGTAACAGTCTGCACCAAAATCCTTCTGGATTTAATGATGAGGCGCAGAATCAGTTTCACTACTGTCAGATATTATTGTATATGCATTTGTACGCGTTTCTCTTTCACAGCTCAAAATGTTGGGAGGAGAATATTTAAACGAATCATACAAATGTGATTTCTTAACTCTTGTGGCTTGCAAGCTTGGAATGAGCTGAGTGGTTACATGCCAGTTAACTATCACAGATTACAACCAATGAATCGAATGAATGCAAAACCAAACTGGTTTCTGCAGCTTTTATTTATCTGTTATCGATGCAGCTAGTCACAGGCAGGTGTAGTTTATGAGAACTGTAGATTTGCACTAGAAACTGCACTTTTGCTAAAAGATGCGGCTGAACAACACTGTACTGGTTTATTTTAAGACTACTGAGCCCCTGTGTCCTTTTCTAAGATCATTTCGATACTAATCAGTTTTATTAAATGGCAGCTATTTAAAAATTTACAGATGCAGTTGAAAAAACTGACAACAAATCATTCTGTTTTCAGGCTCCATGCCTGGCAGTGCAGCTTGTGACATTTGGCATCTTTAAAGGTACAGTCAGCATTATTTTTTTTGGTTATTTAATAGGGGAAAAAAAGGATATTGTATTCATAAAAAGATTTGTAATTACATTTGCCAACAAACTGATGAATTCTCATAAACTTAGAATGACTGTATTAATAATACATGCAAGCAGGTGCTGATTTGTTGAAGCCGTCAGGTGCCCCCACCATGTTTTGATACAATGGCCAGGAAGGACCTCTTCCTTACGACTAATCACATTCTGTGTGTAGCTAGAAACCGGCCACATTCTCCAAAGGTGGAAGAGAAGTGGAAAACGTTAGCCTGCTGTGGAGGGTATGAAGGATCATACGTGTTTTATTGTTTGAGAAGCTGTCCCCTTCACCAAAGAAGGGAAAACCCAAACAGACAAAATGACTGGCATCTTCCTTCTTACCTCAAGCCTCATCTCCTGAACTGAAACCAGGGCTCTAACACATGAAAGCATCCATAAACACGTGTATTTAATCCAGATATTGTTGGAATTACTTATTGTCAGCTGATTAGACATGCAACCCTCATGTCTCCATGACTGAACAGCAGCTGGTTATAAGCCAACATTATGCCAGCTAATGTTAGACTGCAGTGTCCTAGCCAGTGTCTGCTGGCTAGCAGAGGCTAACAGCGGCAAAAACAGTGGCAAAAACAGCAGCAAAAACAGCAGTCTTACCAAAGTTCAGCATTATCCTCAACAACTCCCCTTAGTGTCTTAGTGAGCCTCTCTGACATCGACCCATGTAGGACTTCTTTCACAAAGTTTTACAGCCTCTTCCACAGTAAATAAAGGTGAACAAAGCTGAGGTAAACAGTGAACTGACTGCGTTCCACAGATGGGGAAAAATTCTAGGGTGGATCTGTAACTAATTTTTGTCACAAACTGTATCGGCAGAGAGAACTAGATACAAACACACTGGAAGAAGTCAGAATTCCTTCATGCATGTATACATGTCTTTTTTTTTCACATACAAGGCTGTGCATTTGTCACACTCCCACAGATTTGTTATTAAAAAGCTTAAATTCATCAAACAAAACATTAAGTATCCACAGAAGATTCTATTTAATTATTCTATTTGTTTGGTTTGGGAAATTCTAATTCAGAAACACAAAACCTTAAAGGTTCTGCGTGTTTTTAAACTGCACTATTTAAAAATAAAAAAGACTAAATCTTCTCAAGGTTAACATCAGGTTAGCTAGCCAATACTATCAGTATTAATAGTATAGCATTTAGCTCCAACTCCTTAAAATACTGTTGTTTACTTTATTTTCCAAAGTGAGAGCAGCAAAGTGGTTTTCTTTTTCATAATGTTACTGATATTTTTTTTTTCTGTAGGTCTCGCCCTCCTTACATACCACCTACACTCTCCTTTTCTTGTGTCACAAACAGGGGAGCCCTGTGAGGCACTGTCTGACACAGATCCAAGCTGACAGCTTGAAATAACAGTTAACAGCTCTTCTGCCTGGGTCCCTCTGACAAATTCGCAGTGCTGTAATGTTAAATGGAGTGTACCGCAGACCACGAGCAGGTGCTCTCTGACACCACGCCGACTTCTCTTCAACACCCCTATCCTACAATCATCCATCCTGCAACATGGCAGCCTTCCTCTTTTCACTCTGTCATATCCCACCGTGTTAGTTTCCACCCGATGGCCCGTGCCACCTTCTTTACTGTCATTTTTCCTCTGTGGCTTGTCATTTTTTCTCAATTTTCCTTTTACCCGCCAAGACCTTTCCATTAATGGAATTTGAGTGCTGCATCATAATTTAATAATAATCAGTGTTAACTAATAAGACTAAATCTACCATCTTAAGATTCTTTATGTGTGTAGCCTAATGATAACTTATCTAAAACTACTTATTTTATAATAAAATCTGTTCTCGTTGTTACTAGGATACTTATGAGGTTACTTTATTGAATAAAGAAGCTGTGTCCTTTATGCGCAAGAAAGCCCAATTTAAAAGCCCATGAAACAAAGATTTCAAACGTAACGTCATTTTTACACAATGGTTGGACTCAGAGACCTACAGCAGTTTTAAATGACTAATTTACAGGAAATTTGAGAATAAACAACACCAGGAATGACAGCAGGTAATCATGCAGGTAAGCTTCTCTGTTTACAGGAAAGAGGAAGGGAGCCCTGCCAGAGAGGAAACAGGCATTAGTTTCAGTCAGGGGGAACAGTTTCAGGGCTGATCTAGTTTAAGAACGGATTTAGATTGGAATTTGAGCGTTTTCTCTTTCAACAGGCCAAAGAGGGGCTACAGACTGGCTGGAGGAATCCAGAAGAAGCAGGAGAAGAGAGCGGTGCTAAACGGGGCACAAAGCAGGAACCAGTTCTGAGCACAAAAGCACCAATTACCACCACAGAGGAAACAGCGATCTGGCAGAGAGTGGAAGCACAAGCCGGTCTTTAAATGCTGTTCGCTGATGAGGAGATGAGAAACAAGTGTGACGGCTGAAGCTCCTCCAGCGGGCGGGCCCAACAAGAACAGCCAGCCTGCAAGTCCACCTGAGAGAAGAGAGACAGCGAGACAGCAGAGGAAAAAAATGGACTTAGTCACTTAATTATTGAAGAAAATTATCCAGTATCACATGCTATATATGTGAGTGGTAAAAGCATGTGAACCTTTGTTTTAGTATCTGATGTAACCCTATTTTGCAGCATTATCTTTATTCTTCTTTGGCAGTTCTTTGGTCATTGCCTTGGAGCAGGACATACTTTCTCTCATTCACGTCATAATTCTTGTTTAGAATTTGCTGATTTAATTTATCTGTGACTGCATTCATGACTGCATGAAGAGGACTATACTGTAAGGATAATGCTAACTTTCAGTGGTAATGTAGTTCCACAACGGGCTGCAACTGCAACTGTGCTGTGCTGCTTCATCTACTTAAACAATTCTACTACATTTATTACATTCAAGGACTTTAACCCCTTCAACTACTCCTATTTTTGCAACGACTTTATGTATGAAAACTCCTTCCTGTTACAGTCAACACTTAAAGTAATTCAGTCAAAGTTAAGCATATTCAAATTTTCCTCAGATTGTATAGCAACATCTACTTTAAACATTATGCTTTAATAAGCAAAACCGGTATGGCCCAGACCATGACACTCACTTACTTAATTGTACATTAAGTGACGAACAGCACGTTAAGTCTGTTTAATGAAAAAGAAAATTGCATTTTCATTTCAGTTATGATTTGAAGATTGCTATCATAAATTAAAAAAAATGCTACATTGTTTGAACTTTATTTTCATTTTCAAGTTTGAAAAAACATTTCAATATTGCCTACTAATATGTGGACTACAGCTTTGAAAATTAAATGTTAAACAGCGCTTTCACTTTCATATATGAATATAATCATAGAGCAACTATAATTATGTGACAATGAAAACACAATTTTGACTGCTGCCCTCTCATTTTTACACCAATAACATGCATATAAAGCCATGGTGAGAAAAAAAAAAGTATACCCTCAGTCAGTTCTAAGGCTTTACATGTCAGGACATTAGAAAAAATCATCTGTTCTTTAGCAGGTCTTAAAATTAGGTAAATACAACCTCAGATGAACTATAAAGCATGGTGTATTAAACAGTTATTTTTTAAAACAAAAATTGGGCCAAAATGCAGAAGCAGTGTCTGAAAAAAAAATAAGTCCACCATTAATGCTTTCATAGCATTTAAGTGGGTAAGTAACAGCCAGATGCTGATAACCAAATGCACTTGAATAACTGATAATCAGCAAGTGTGAGCACCTCTATAAAAGCAGAAGTTTCGGCAGAGGAGCATTTGGAGCATTTGGGTGTGTGTTAGCACCATGCCAAGGAGGAAAGACATCAACAAGCAATTGTTACTCCCCATCAATCTGGGAGGGCTTATAAGACCATTTACAAATCATTTGAAGTCCATCAGGTAATGCTCTATAATACGGCCGGCAGGCTGGCCATCATTCTACAGTGAGAAAGATTATTCAAAGCGGAAAACATTTGAGACAGTTGTCAATCTTCCCATCAGTGGATGCCCCAGCAAATTCCCAGCAAGGTCAAACTGTGCAATGTTCAGGGAAACTGCAAAAAACCCAAGAGATGCATCTCAGACTTTTCTCCCTAAAAAGGGTTTGCAAAGTTGCATGTGAACAAGCCACAAGACTTCTGGAACAATATTGTTTGAGACCAAAGGGGAGATGTTTAGCCATAATCCATGGCACCATGTTTGGTAGAAACCAAACACAGAATATCAGCACAAGCACCTCATACCAACCGTCAGCACGGTGGTGGAGGGGTAATTATTTGGGCTTGCTTTGCAGCCACAGGACTTGGGCATCTTGCACTGAGTCAACCATGAACTCCTCTGTATACCAAAGTATTCTAAAGTCAAATGTGAGGCTATCTGTCCTGTCCGACAGCTAAAGCTTGATCGAAATTGCTTCAGATATTGGAGATCCCAAACACAGCAGCAAATCCACGACAGAATGATGAATCGAGGTGTAGCAATTGCCCAGGGAAAGTCCAGACGTTGAGTCAAATGCGATAGCAGGGTCTGTGCATAAACAAATCCCTGCAAATTTCAATGAACTGAAGCAATGTTCTAAAGAAACATGGGCTAAAATCTCTTCAAAACAATGTGAGAGACTGATAAAGTCATCAAGAAAATGATTGTTATTGCTGGTGGTTCTACAAGCTATTGAATCATGGAGTCTGCTTAGTTTTTCCACACACTGCTCCCGCTTTTGCCTTCGTTTTTGTATAATAAATGATGACATGATAATATTTCGTGGTGTTGTTCATCTGAGGTTTTATTTGCCTGATTTTGAGATCTGCTGAGGAATCGCATTTTCATGTTTATATTATGATCTTAATATTGTCTCTCCAGACTCCCATAATTACTGGTAGGTCTGATTAAACTGACCTCATAGAGATCAAATGTGTACTAATATGGGTGGGGGGCACTCTTTTATGTGACGCTTATAGGTTTTCTGTTACTTGGGCAGCATGAGCGACTGAATGCAGTGGTCCCACAACAACAGCTTGTGTAGCTGCAAACGACCAAACGATTGGTTGTTATCCTCTTTGCTAAAAGGAAAATTATGACATTTTTGCGACTTTGGTTAAAAACTAAATAAACAGCTACAGTGGTTATGCAGTCTTCATAGTAATTTTCCTGTTAAACAAACTGTTCAGTTAGTTTTCTTTTTCTTGAATGCAAATGTGCCGAAGCCAAACAACTTCAGCATTTTGTGCAAAACACTGGGCATACTCCTGCTAAAAACCTAGTAATACTTGCTCACGACCTTTGTGTACAGCATATTTCTCATCAGCAGAAGCATTGTAATGGAACCCACCTCCCTGATTGCTTCCCGTCTTCTTGCTGTGCACATTTCTTCCATTTTCTCCAAAGCTCTTCTCTAGCCAGCCTTTTGTTTCAAAGCAGCGACTTTAATTACTTTAGCCCATGATGGGAGCTTTGCATGACGGCTTTCGCTCAAGCCTGGCGTTGGGGAATATTGGAGGAAATGATTTGTATTAATGACGGGTGGCGGTGAAGGGGGATGACAAAAAGAAGGTAAATTATTTGAGACAGAAGGAGAGGAGGAGCTGTCAGGGAAAATGTGGCTCATGAGCCACAAATCATGGCTCAAATGAAGCTCATCGAACCTTTTTACCTTCTAAGCCATTATCAATTGTTTATACTTCCAGCCGGATGTTTTTACAGATCCTCAAAGCAGTTTGATATCAAAGCACATTAGGCTAAGCAGAATAAAGCCATGCTTCTTAAAAACAGAATAATAAAGTAAAGTGCAAGATAAAATATGTTTGGCCCTTTAAATGTGTGCCTACAGCATGTCAGTGCAGGCGGCGGCTTTAACCATCTATCTATTGGGATGTCACCACACTTGACTGCTAACATGTATTAGCAGCAGGGATCTCGGACTGCGAGGTGGCTCATCGATCGGTGCCAGTGTGCATCCAGAGCATGTTAACAGACTTGAGGTGAGCTCTCGTGTTCTCTAAGGCCTTTAGATGGCGAAGGCCTCCACAGAGCCTTGTCCAAAGGGAGCTAAGTGTTGATCAATGCAGCAAGCAAGCGAGGACAGAGGAAGCAGAGTAAAAACAGAAGAGAAAGGCCACCGCTATCGCTCTTCCGTGACACTGAGGATCTGGATCCGCTGGGCTTCCAGGCTAAATTAAAACAACCGGCGTCCCATTGATTCCAGCACTGACAGGGACCATATATCACCTCACAGCCAGGGAATGTGGAAAAGAGAGTAGGGAGAGTAAGAAGGAGGGAGAATGGGTGTAATAGAGAAGCAAAGACCACATTCGGGAAAGAAAATGATCACCAAAATGATAGGAGGAGAAAAGAAATAAGAGGAGGGTAAAGGAGAGAGATGCGATTAGGGGAGGGACACCTACTGAAAAGAAAGAACATGGACATACATAGATGGTGGAAAGAGCAGGGGGACGGTGGAAAAGAAAAAGATGAGATGGCAAACCAGACGTAAGCAATTGCCCACTGACAACTCAATTTATTTCCTATGTATAGCTTACAATTACTTAGAAACTGAGAGAACTTTTTGGTAGAGAATTGGAGGTGGAAAAGAGGCAGAAAGAGTAGTTTTGGTTAACACAAAGCTGTTGAAATGCACACAGTGAACTAGTATAATAGGAACGGAAAAGCCAAAATGTAATTTATGTTTAGAAGAAACTGCAATATTTTCAGTCTATTCAGTCAACACCTTTTATTTTTTCTTACTCCTGGTAATTCAATTGCCTCTCCGTTGTTTGAAATATCCTTCATCTTCTGAACTCTGTGACAAGAAGCATTTTTGCCCATTGATTGAAAATGACAGGGTTATTCAGCTATTGTTCTTCATCATTAGGCTCTGTGATTGGGTATCGGTATATAAATGAGGTCTTGGGGCAAGAATAGGAGTTTGACATGTTTGAAAGTACAGGAGAATTCAAAGGGCTCTCAGAAGTGCTAGTCGAGGAGAAACACTTACACTTAGTTAATTAAGTATGAACTGATTTGACTATTCTGCCACCTCTGATTTACTGTAATATACTGTAATGGTGCTCAAAATGTGTAATACACTCTGCTTTGTTTTTTCTTACTGTAAAAGTCTGCATAATGGTGCAGCAGTGTATATATATATATATATATATATATATATATATATATATATATATATATATATATATATATATATATATATATATATATATATATATATATATATATTTCATTGAGTTTGCACCAGGGCCAGATGTCATTCAAATACTGAACTGCAGTGTCTTGGCAGCAGCATGTTCCAGCAATGTCATTAATTTTACTTACGAGTAGTGTGAGGGTTTGCAATTTGAAATTCATACAGCTACTAATCCCCGTGATGCTCTATTAGTCTGACAATTTTGGGTGTCAGCCTGTTTGCTGCCATGCCTATAGGCGAGTGGATTGATAATTCAAGTTCTGTCCCTCTGCTTTTAAAGGACAGACCGGCCCCGTCTTGATGCAAGGTCTGTTGCATACTGCCTCCAGGGAAGTGAGGGTATGGTCTGACATACTAGACGATACAGAAATCATGGACGCTTCCAGATCAGGAAGGTGTAACCAATGGAAAGTGGCCAGCAGGGGGCGACTCTTCTGGTTGGAAAAAGAAATCAGATTGTATAGAAGCTTTAAAAAAAATACCCAAATGTTCTTTTGATTTATGACCTCTCTAAGTGCTTTCCCAATGGGTTTATGGTCTCAATCTCTAGTTTCACACCTAATTTAATAATGCATGATGTTCATTTTGTAATTTATGATCCCATGTGGAATAAGGCACATGACAACGCAGGATATGCTGCAAGGTCGTCTCACCCTTTGCTTGTCAGAGCCAACACTTGCTTGCAGCGGCCTTAAAAGCAGCCTTAAAAATGCTCAGTTCAAAGCTTCCTAATGGGGCTTCACAAACTGATGGCTGATTTCCAATTAGCTACATCTAGCTTTTAAATACAATAAGTGACACCTGATTCAGTCCTGATGTCACAACTCAGACCTTTTAAGAGATGTCACAGATGTCCAACACAAGGAAAGCTGCTTGGAAATTTGAAAAAATATAATAATAATTAAAATTTTCCTTTTTTCTGCCAAAGAAATATAGTAAAAGTTGTCTGTACATCCAAGGGTATAACTGCAAACAGGAACTGCTGCCTATAACAGCTGGCAATGGGTGAGCTAATTCAGCTTATATTCAATTTAAACAAAAAGAGAATAAAATAACAGGTTTGCATTGCTCAGACTGTGAATGCCCTATCAATCACACAGTACATTCAGCAATCAGGAAACTTGATTTCATCAGAGTTGATGCTGTGTGAACCCTGCAGCTTCCGCTGCGGGTGCACGACTCGTGGAGAGCTTAGGGCTGACTGCTTGCTGAAGTCAACATCTTGTTTTATGTCAATTTGGCGTGTGATTTCTGGGAGTAGACATGTAGGTTTTGTAGTCATTTACAGTCACTTTTTGACTTTTAACTGCTTTAAGAAGCTAATAGTAACAAACGATATTTTTTCAGTAAGTAAAATGTGTGAATTGTAACTAATAGATTGCGCTTTGCTTAAAGACACAAAAATAATCATACACACTTGGATTCACACAGTCAAATCAAGTCTGGAAGTCTTGGCCCTGCAGTGCTAGAAGGCCAGACAGAGAGAATAATGTCCTCCCGTCAACCTTCAGGTTAAGGTTCATTCTGGTTATTTCGAGTCAGGGCGATTATGTTCCACTTAGTTAGTGGGGTCATGCTGTTCCTGTCTGTCTGCTAGACGACTGTCAGGAGAACTTGGTATGTCCAAAACTTTCTGGAAAGGTTGGTCACAGAACAGAAGATGATTTTCTTTTCTATAATTTAGCCAAAAAGGGATCAAGCCTATCTTTTCACAATAAATAATCAAAGAAAACACATTATCCTCTATGAAATCATTGCTAAAGAGTTGGACACACCAAGGACTAGAATCTGTGAAATGCTTTGCCAGATAAACGAACTCTAATAGAGTTATCCACAGTGTAAAGTTTGCATAATGGTGCAGCAGTGTTGAAATGTGAGGAACATCCCTCAAATTAGAGACTGCAGATGGAGCACACACATCACTCTGCAAAGATTTCATAAACTATGAGGAAGCAAGCTCATATATCCTAGTTATTTTATCTCGATGAGTTCAAATACAAGTTTTCCTTTACTGTTCAAACTATTTTTGTGTGTCTTGTGGCGTGTGTGAGCAAGCGCAAGTTTAGATTGAATATTTAGCTAAAGGCATTAATGTGCTATTGATTGCAACAATAGGTCATCCATCTTTTATAGTAAAAGCACAGTATGGCTCTATTTCCTATATAAGACCCTAGAACTTTTAGTTCAGTGGACTCTATTTCACTATATCTCACGAGTCACTCTCACATCCAAGGATATCGAAGTACAATTGGCATGTATGGGAAAAGTTGCAGAGACCAGTGCTATTGATTTCTGCTGTGAAGTTGGACATTTTAACTGTAGCCAGTATAAAAGATGGACAGTGAAGTCTCGTTATGAGCTGAGTGTTTTCACCGTTTTCATCTTGGTGTTTTTAACCTGATTGCGATGAACGAGAGATTGATTACAGGTCATTAGTCAATGAGCATACACTGGACAATCCTCCTTTCATTCTCTTAGAATAGACAAAGCTTACAGTGTGACCTCAAATGAGTGATTGAGCCCATAAAACTCATCAGGAAAATGTTTACTGAGGTCAGGGCCGAGGGCCACTTTCCCATAAAACCTCGAAGGTATTGGAATATTTTTTGCAACCACAGGGATCACTCCCTCGTGCCCAATGTTGTTTATGAAGATTGATTTGTTTCCAGAGTCAACCTCAAACTTTGGGAGGGTGAAGCATTATTTTTCATGTAAATCACGCTTTTTCGGATGGTGATAGTTAAAGGAAATTAGTTCTTTGTTCCAGGGAAAGAAAACATTTCTGGTCCTCAGTCTGTGCAAAAATACATTCTAAAATTTAGCCAAATCTATCCATATGCTTATCCTTTTCAGGGTCACGGGGGCTGGAGCCTATCCCAGTTGTGTCTTTTCACAAAATTGCATATTTGGGACAAAGCACAAGTAATGAATCTAAAAATAACTTTAATATTTGTTTTGTTTTTGTTTTTGTTTTTTTGGTTGCTTTTTGTGGGTGTTCGCAATATCATGGCAAAAGGTCATATTTGGTTACACCAAGCTGGATGGTCTAGCCAGATTTCTTATTAGCAAGCATTGTTCAAACAGGCAAACTATGTTATTTGCCAATACTAATATGTTTTACAGGCATTTCTTTGTATCTGTAATCCTGGAAGTAAGTCACGTACAAATAAGACTTTAACTGCAAATCAAGTCAAACTTTCTTTCTCCACTGTTTTTGCTTCATTTGACCGTTCTTCACTGTCTAAAGTGTACTTCGTGGCCATTGTGGATAAAAGGAATGATTACAGTGAACTCTGTGAATACACATAAGGCATAAGACCGGAAAATTGGATTGTAATTGACAGAAGCACTGTCTGCATGGGTTTTTACAGAGGAAAGGCTGGTAAAATTTAAGGAATCTCTCAGAAAGAGTCTACATGAATGGCATCGCCTCGCTCAGAGAGAGAGAGAGAGCTTTGAGAGGTTATTCTATGTTCTTGTAGGTGTGTACAGTATGTGTCTGATACACTATTAAACAAAATGAGGTGATTTAATAAAATAATTACAACTGATTATTGCATTGTATCCCAGTTCCTCCAGTTCCTTAGCCCCATGACACCCCCCACCCCCCACCCACCCCGTGTTTTTGCAGTGTCCATCTCTGTTCCCGTCCTGTGCTTCTTTTTTTCTTGGACTGTTTCTCCTCTCTCATCTTTTGCACTCTCTGCTCTCATCTCACTTGGTTAGTCATGGATATGCTCTGCCCTTTCTCATCCATCACCACCCCCCACCCCCATCTCTCTGCTTTTGGCTATGTTTTCATCTCATGCACTCTATCTATTGATATATATTTTTAATACTTCCAAATTAACTTATTGTATTTATCTACTAAGTTGAAGTGCATTCACTGTTCTATTTCTCCTACTCTGTCCTCCTTATATCTTTCATTCTCTCCCACATCCCCATGTTTAGATTTTGTTTTTTCCTTTTGAATCACAGCTGAACCTCGAAAGCGGCTTCACAGAGATGTGGTGTGTGTGTGTGTGTGTGTGTGTGTGTGTGTGTGTGTGTGTGTGTGTGTGTGTGTGTGTGTGTGTGTGTGTGTGTGTGTAGATTGAGCTTTCTCCATAAAATATGACCTTGTCAATCATTTAATAAGTCAGGTGTTTTTTGAAGTTTGTCGAAACAAAGAATAACAACTCCAAAACAACTTTCCACTCCACAGCTTTTATAATATATTAAAAAAATAAATAAATAAATACCTAGGATTTTCAGCTGGACCTAATAATACATTTGTGTGAAAAGCTGAACTCTAAATCAAACCTCAATTTACAGTAAATTAGATATTAGCAGACTGTAGTGCAGTATCTCTTTACTCCCTTAGATGTGTGTCAAGCAGGCGCAAACCTACACTGAGTGTCACTGGTTAAAATCAATTTGTTAAATACATTAGAAGACATGACATCTGTTGAGAGGCACAGCTTCTTAGTGTGTTGACTGTTTAGCAAATCAGGCCAAATGGGAGAATTTATAACTAAACAAAACAAGAACTCATCAGTGAGACTCATGCAGGGCCACAAACACGGGTGTGACATTTTGATGGCCAAGCAGCTTACTGTTAATAATGACTCAGTCATCATCTGCAAATGTTGCCTGGTTTTAATCAGCAGCATGAAGCTTTAGCCCCTGCAAATGATGAAGCAGTTGCACAACAAGTAAAATCATTATGAAATTGTAGTGGCTGAAGTTGAGTGATATGGAAATGGGAAAAGCTGGCAGTGCACTGTGTGAAGTCACTGTTTTGATGGGATTCAGCGCTGAAATAATGCCAACCTGTAATCCCCCCTGAGTGAAATGTAGTCTTGTCTGTGATTGAAAACCTTTTGCCTGTCCTCTGAATAAGCCTGTCTCTCTATAAATGAAAAGCGGGCTAAATATCTTCCACTGGGTTTCAAATTATCACTCAAATAAATACAATTAGATGGTTAGGAATCAGTTAGAGAAAGATAAAAGGAGACAGAGTGGGACGGGTACAAGTTGTACAGGCACAGAGACAAGCAGATGAAATGATCCTTAACAAATCTGTGACTGCCTTGATGTGGAACAGTGTTTGTTCAGACCTGAGCGTGTAAATAAACAAAGGCTTTTTATGAGACCTTCAACAGCTGCACATGTTCTAGGCCATACACTTTAGAAAAATGAATTATATATATATATACACACACACACACACACACACACACACACACACACACACAGAGTGGTGGATGATCATACTAACAAGGCCACATTTTGGAATAATGAGGTCAGCACCTGTAAGCCAAACAGTCAGGCTTTAGACTGCTGCTACCACTGTTTACTGTTTTAGACCGTATGAGCGGGTGGGCACGTTTTTTATTTATTTTTTTGCCATATTGACGTACATAAAATAAGTGAAGGCTTGCATATTGGAAAACTCAATCGAATCATGGTTATAGGTTACAGAAAGTATCCCCAACATTAAAGACATTTAAATGAGCTAGTTGTCTGAAAAGCCCGCCTTCATTATCAGTGATGAAACACACTGTACTGGAATTGAGTATGCACTTGTTGCAGTCATTCGCCTTGAGATTCCTTAGCATGGTGGTGCCTCTTATTGATTTTGGGGGGTTGCTTCACTTTCCTTTCTGGACATTATGGGCTGTCTAAATCCCCCAGGCTGTATTTTCACCCATGTGTCCTCTGTGTGATGTGAATGAGAGGGGGTATTCTTACATGGTAATCTCGGGCACTGAGCTCTGGCAGTGAGCACAGCAGCACCACACACCTGCTGTTCCAGCCTTCTGTTTCTGAGAGGGAGCCAATCAAAAGAAAGCTGACTTTAAGAGAGGGGCATCTGCACCAAGGCTCAGTATAAGCTAAATAAGTATTATTTTCAACTGTGAATCATAAAACAGCTACTCTGATAGGTTCCAAGAACAAAAATATGGAGCTAAAAATGAACATAATAGGTTCCCTTTAAAAGCAAAGCAACAGCTTAAACTCAAAACGCAATCAATTATTTACCTGAATGTGGCTTAATCATGTCTATTGTGAATTTCTACTGAGTCCAACAGAGGTCTTTTCACGTTATCCTAGTTGTTGTTTGGCAGATTTCAGCGTGTGTGAAAACTGCGGCAGTGAATCGCCCAAAACGACAATTTAAATCCACCGATTCAATGAAAAATGGATCAACTTAGCAGTTATACAGTGAAATATCCATCTGTGTAGGCATAGATGTATGAAACCTGGACCAGTTTTTGCCTTAGAGTGGGCAAGGTTTGAAGTATACTGGGATGTCATGCTTGGGGGTATGGATGGATGGATGGATGGATGGTCGGTCTGCTTACCTGGGTGTTCAGCTACAAATTTATGCTTCACATCACTTCCATTTTTACATGCTGTCAAACTCAAAGCTGACATCTCTGCTCTAGTCCAATCATCTTTCTGCCCGCCTTCTTCAAGCCAATCAGCCTCCACTCTGCGTACTTTAAATCTCACTGCTCACCTGTCCATTCTCCCTTGCTGTAACCCACCTCCTCCCCATCTCCACCTTACCGAAGTAACTCAGTGCTCCGTCCAAGCCTCCATCTTTATCTTCACCACCCCCAACATCTAGACTCGGGGGGGGGGGGTCCTGCCCCAAATCCTATCACCGCTGGGATCCCATTCTGCCATGATGGGCCTTTGGAGTCAAATTGCCATATAACTTAACTGAATTCTGTACATCAATAAATTATGTTTAGTTTCTCCTAATGATCACTCCTTATTGAACTGTTCATATCAAGCTGTTTTAGCCCAGGTTTACGTCTCTTTAAATGTATAAATGCTCAGACATATACGAATGAAAGCATGAAGTGAAATGCACAATATTGCCGCACTATAAAAATAACAGATCCCCTTTGCATGTTACCCATTTCAGGTAGGCTACTTTGCTACATTTGTTGTTACTGAATGAAGCACTAGTTCCCACAGAGCTGGCGTTTAACTTTTTAAAGGTTTTTCAAAAGTTGAAAGTGGTGCTGCTGTTATTTATACCTAGCCTGGCTTCTTAACTGGAACTTTTTCTTTTTTTTTTACAGTGAACATGATGCTCAGTATTTAGATAGCTGTTACACTACAAATTGAGCTCTACCACTATTGAAACTATGAGTCTATTACAGAAGCTAGATCAAAAGTTGCACTTCAGAGTGGCTTTTCAAACACTCTGACGGCAAACTTCCCACGACAAGGGTGCTATGTCACAAACATTAAAGGGAAATTCTTGTCCAGAGACAAGAGCATTCACTCCCCTTCAGATTTCAGCTTCTATCATAATTCAACCACAAGTGCAATGTGTTGTGAGTGCTCGGCAAATGCTCGAGTCCAAGAATCTTAGTTGAATCGGGTATCTTCGAAGGCTGCTTCAAAGCTTCAACTTCCAGGGGGAAGCCCTACTTTCCCTACTCAGCTATGCGCTGAAATGTATGGGGTGCTGCAGTGCTGCTTTCCTTTAAGCACGGCATGAGGTAGCCTGTTCTGAGCAGTGAAAAAAAAATGGCCTGTAACTACGATTGATTTGTTTACAGAGCTCTTGTGATTGCTTCTGTATTGTTACAAATGGCAGTTTAGGCTTAAATCCAGTAATTGTAAGTTCAGGCTTAAACCTTTACTCCTGTGGCATTTCAGGTTTGATGGAAATGGAAACGTGCTATTGGTCATCACGCTGAAAGCTTTTCAAAAGTGCTTGGATGGAGCTCCAGGGTGAAACAACAGCACATATTTCCCTCCACCTGGCCCTGTTCTCGCTCAGACACAAGCAGTATGGTAATGAGGGGAATGAATAGTGAGACTCTGGGAAGACTTTCCTCTTGCCTGCGTGTGTGTGTATGTGTGTGTGAGCACACGTGTTTGTGTGTCCAGCTGCTCTCTTGGCCACCGCGTCCATTACTGTGCAGCACCAAGCAGCAGAGCATGACACACACCAGCTGGATCTGCCCACACCTCCACTGAGAGAAGAGGCCTGTGCCAATGAGACAAGGAGAAAGAGAGGAAGTGGAGGGGGTGGAAAGGGAAGGGAAGAAGGGCAGGAAACAATGATACCAAAGCCATCCTCGAGGTAGGATGAATAATAACACCTTGATAAAGTCACAGAAAACAGCAAGCCAGACTCTGAAAGAGAATGCCTCTATACCTCTATGTTGGATTTATGCATGGATGCAAGAGCAAATGTTTGCATGTCTGTGTGTGGGTGTATTGGCATCTTCTAGGGAGAGAACTACAAGCTACAGAGGCATAAACACAGCTCACACCTGCAGAATTAGAGAATATCCAGCTGTTTGTGCGTGGAAATGCATGTTTGACATATTGAGGGTGCCCTGCAAGGCACTTTCTCTCACCTTTCCTCATTTCTTACTTCTTCTTTTTTTATTGTTTTTGCATCTCACGCTTGTACAGAAAAACATTATGCATGGATGGGATGTGGGAGAGGAAGGAAGAAAAGGGTAGTGACAAAAGATCATTCATAAGCCAGAAGATAAATTCATTTTATTCTACTAGCCTCATTCCCAGCTCCCACTCTCTCCACTCATTCCCTCATTTAGCATTCTTCAGTCCAGCTACTCCTTCTCCTCCTTGCACCTGTCTAACCCACTGACAGCAAATGGCTGTGCATTCTGACATGGTGCTTGGAACACACTGAACATCATTTGTCAGTCGAGGGACGACAATGGCTGGAATGAGGTGGAGAGTACGTTAGAAAAGTGGAAAATTCTCCTTCAGCCTGCTTCCGTTTTTGTTTAAATCCCATTATAGGCAAACCTCTTTCCTTGGCTGGAAGTCAGTGAGTGTCTCACTTTGTTTTTTTCTTTTCCATGACAGGTCAAGAATGCTTATTCACCAAAGCCAAGACTGCTATTAAAAAGAATAAGATGCATCTAATATCCTTTGGCACTTCAAACGTCCAAAAGCTTCTTAGAAAAACCACTTAATATCGATTAATTCGGCAAGTGAGTAAAGTACTCAGTGACAAGGTATTATTTTTTCCTTTCCAGTGTGAAACACTATTGATGCAGTTCAGAAATTAATGTAACTTAGATTGATCCCGAGTGCTTCCCTGATATGAACTCTTTTACACAGTGTTCAGATAGATTGGATTGTTTGAGACTGTTCACAATTGTAAATATTCAATTTATGAGGAGTTACACAGTTTGATAGGCTGTACGATGTCTGAGTCAGCTGCAGGATTGGGTGAAGTAAACCAGCTTAAGCAGGTACCTGTTGCACTGTGCTGTTACCAGATTTTATATGTTTCATCCATCAATATTGTTCCAACCCACGCCACCATAACTGCTCTGACCTATTGAAACAGGGCCTCTGTGGGCATCACTCAAATAAAATTTAGGAGGGTATTTGTCAGAGTAACATCAACATCAAGGCCATGTCCCAAGATTTCACTGTAGGTAAGCTGGTTAATTCACTGGATCCATCAGTGGTTTTAATCTCGTGGCCGATTAGCGTATATTGCGTATGTTCAAGTTTAAGGAGCTGTTCAGGAAGTACAATTTGTCAGACACTTAAAGCTCAGTGGCTCTCTCCTCACAGCAAGAGGGTCCTACATATAACCAGGACCCCTGTGAGGAGTTTGCATCTTCACTTTCTTCTCTTTAGACATTTTGCTTACCTCAGCTTTAAATGACATGCCAATTTATCGAGGTGAAGTTACAATAGCCTACATGACTGAAGGTTGCTTAATAAAACAGGAATATTTATGACATTACACCCACTGGCTCTTTTTCATATTGCTGCTGCTGCTACCACAAATCGCTCTTTATTAGGATCCATGGTTTTCTGATGTTGAACATAATAGTAAGTCTTTTTTCACTGCTGACATTTTGACTTTTTATAAAAGAAAAAGCATATGTATTAATAGCATTTACAGTCTCATTGAATTAAAGGCCCTCTGTCAGCTCTGTAGCTACTTGGGCAAACAGATACAAGACTGTAACCAAAGACTGTACAGTACTGTGTAAAAGCCTTGAGCCACCCTTCATTACTTTATATTTTGTTAGAAAAATAAGAAATAAGTGCAATGATTTATTGGAAAATGAGAAAACCCTAAATGTAATGCCCCCATATGTGGATGCAGGCTTTTAGGAGGTTATAAGGCAAAAACAGAGTTTGTACAATTTTAATGTCAATATTTGGTGTGACCACCTTTATTCTTCAACACAGCCTGAACTCTCCTGGGCAGCTTTCTTTAGGTAGTCTTCAGGAACATTTCTCCAGGCTTCTTGACAGAGGCCTTTTATTCTCTTCTGCGTCAAGATGATCCCATATTGCTTCACTAATGTTGAAGTCCAAGCTCTGGGGAGGCCAATCCATGACTGACAGGTATGCTTTTACTGCACTGGCAGTGTGTTTGGGATCATTGTCAAGTTGAAAAACAGTGAGTGTCTACAGATGGCTAGAGACACTAACTATTGTACCTCTCTCCTGACCTCCTATGTGCATAATGATGACCATTTGAACCAAAAAAAAATCTAATTTGGACTCATCACTCCATCAGACCTGTCGCCACTGATTTTCAGTCCAGTTCTTCTGTAATCTGGCATACCTCAGCCTTTTCTTTTTGCATCCTTAAGAGTAACCTCAACTAAGACACAACACTGAATCATCCCTTGAGTTTGGTGCCTTTTTATGCTTGAATGATCCGTAGGTCAGTGTTAAGTGGCTTAAAAAATAAGCAAATAAATAATTAACTCTACCAAATGGTCAGGTACATGGACTGGACTTAAAGTGAGCGGAAAAAGCAGCCAGTGCCAAAGACTATTTTTAGCAGCAAATTGTTCACTATATTCAGCAGCTACCTAGTTAACTTTATAAGCTGTTTATGCTAGATTTGGTGCAGCTTCAGGATTGCATCACTACATCTGAGCAGATAAGAAGAAACCACATCTGCCTCTGCTCTCCATATTCCCATTTTTTTTTTGTTTATTTCCTCCTTTCCTTTTCACATATTTACCTGTTTCGATAAGCAGCGGCTCCAGACTAGTGGAGGCTGATGCTTGTGCCATCTGTGTCACTCTGGAGTGGCCTATTTACAGCAGCTAATTCATCACGACCTGAGAGCTTACATACGGTACATATAATTACCCCCCAACGCAAACAAGACCCTCTCAGTCCCCGTGATTTATGGTGGTGTCACAGAGGGAAAGACATGGAAGCAAGGAAGAGATAGGCAGGAGGAGGAGGATGAAAGAAGGGGAAGGGAGGGCACGAAGGAAGGATAGAGGTGTCTGGTGTAGTAGGGTGGAAATGAAGAAGAAGCTTTTCTAAGAGGAAAGTTGAAAGCTCAGCAGGCACAGAGAAATATTACATGTCCAAGTGTGGCTCAAAAAAAAAATCCTCAGGTTAGATATTGTTAATACGTCTGCATGCCAAAGTCAAGGATTTCCTCTCTGCCTTTTTCTTTTTTATCCCTCCCAACCTATTTACACAATTCTCGGGGCTTCACACCGCTCATATCAGAGTCATATCCACTTTGACTCTCGAAGACAGCGGGATTGCCGTTTCTGTCAAGATGTCGCAGCTTCCGTCATTGTTTTCCCAGCTCACCCCTGCGGTGCTTATTTTAAAATGCTTCCCTGGCACGCTGTAGCTGTATTGTAAAGCTGAAGGCCCATGAAAAGCCTATACAAGTGAAAATGAGAAAAAAAGGGGGGAGATCGAGGAGACGAGAGTAACAATGAAAGATTTATGACAGGCATTGAGAGCAGGCGGCGGTTTTATCAGCCTATTATCAACCAAATCGCCCCCACTGAGATGTACCACATATCTACTCTGTTCTGCACTCTCACTGTTCTGTATCCCCACTCACTCCTTTTTCAGATCAGTGCCTCACCCCCGGCCGTCATCGTCATATAAAACTTGGCTTTCCCAATCTTACCTTTTATCGTTCACTCTTTTGCCTCCGCTTTTATATTTACTCACCTTTCACCTTTCCCCCTCTTCCTCCTCCCTGTCTCTTTGACTTTGTGGCTCTTGCTCAGTAGACCCTCTTGCTTCTCTTTTTCTCTGCCTCATTCTTGTCGCTCTCTGCTTTATTGCTCTCCCTCCCTCCTCTGTCCCTCCCTCCCTCCCTCCTTTTCCTAGCCACGGGAGTATTTTCTGTCTACTTTGCTTACGCTGCCTGTTTTCCCCCACAGCCTCCCTGTATGTCTCCCTGCTCTCTGAAACCCACGAGGGCTCTTAATCAATGGCAGCTTTACCTACCTCCATCTGTTTTTTTGGGGGTTTTTTTTTGCCACCTTCTCTTTCTCTGTTTCAGCCCCACCCTATTTAGCCCCCCACCCTTCAAGAAAAGCAAGGCACCTTAGGGTGAACAGGTTAATGTTCTGGCAGTTTGAGATACGCTTGTGACATTTCAATCCAGCATCTGTTTTTATCGCAGCTGATTTAAGGAGTGCGGGGGTGGGCGAGAGGGTAATGGAGGGATGAAAGGAGGGATAGAGAGACAGAGAAGGAGGAGGAGGAGAAAAAGGAGGAGGGAGCCCATGGGATGGCACAGCTACCCAGAGACTGTGGACTTTGTATGAGGCACAGCAGGGGCTGTGGACCTGCAGTTGCAGCTCAGCTAATGAATGGAAGCATATGGTCATGTCGCCCCCATGTGGCACCTGGCAGAACTGTCGGAACAGGGACAAACTGCTGCAGTGCATCAGACAAAATAGCAGAATGTATTATTCAAGTTAGAAAGAAAGAGTGAAGGAAAACTGCAAACAGGCCTGAAACAACTTGCTATTTTGCAGGCAGACAACTTTGTTCCTTTCCTTGTGCTTGGTTGTGACCTTTGAAAGCAATAATGGAAATCTGCAAAGAGCTGGGGAGATTGTTAGATGCAGAGAAATGATTACATAAATGAAACGAATGAAAAATGCAAATGGCAGACAGAGAGGATACAAATGCTGACAGACTACTGGAAATACAAGCTTTAGGGGTAGTAGAGCAGACAGAGAATCCGACCGGGGGGTGGTGGTTGGATAGTGGGATTGCTACACTGCACTGTCAGCCGGCACTTTATGTGGAGTTTCATTTGATATGAATTCAATAAGTAGCGGCCAATCTCCATACCCCGGGTGTAATTACCGGCGGAACAGCAGGGGCATTGTGAGCTTTGCCGTCGCCTAAACGCTCCCCTGCTCACTTCCAGGTCAGCACTGATCTTGTCTGAAAATGTCAATTATCGTCTTAAGTGCCGTCAAAGGAGAAAGGGAAGGATACGTACGTGTGTGTGTGGGGGGGGGGGTGATGAAAAATGGCGCGCTGGAGAAGAAATATTTGCCCAGCGTCTCAGGATTAAGAAAAAGAAGATGAAGAATATGAAAGAGGATAGAATACTAATGGGGTCCTTTTCATTGTTTAATGTGAGATAGGGGGCCAGAGAACAAGTTACACTGTATTCAATGTGTCACTTTAATGTACTCTCATCTTGGGCCTACTGTGGCTGCTGTTCAGTGGCTGAGTTGGAGAGAGCCAAGATGTGGTGGCATATACTCCTGCATATATATTTGTAGTCAATGACTGAAAAAAAATAATAATCAAAAGCTTAAATTGTATATATTGTCTTTTTGGCATGAAGTATATATATCATCTTTTATCACAAACTGTAAATAAAAGATGGATGTAGTCCCTTTTCCAACCCTTGGGACCTGCCCATCTTAGCTTAGCATCCTAGGAAACCAAACCATCCAGCAACAACTTGTTATTCGTAAGGCGGGGCTTCCCTAAAGCACACCCTACTTCATCGCCCTTCTGGCCAATAACAGACACCATCATTTACAAAATAAATATATTTTATGAATTAAGTCTTAAAAATTGCAAATGAGACCATAACCTCACCAGAAAAGCATTTTACTGCGGCCACAGAGGAACAGAGCCAAAGAACTGTTTTCCCCCATAGACTTCTGTACAACTGGAATTGTTTCTGAAGCACACTTCCACAAAGGCTTCAGGTTTTTCAGTCACAAATGCTACATCCATCTTTTATATACAGTCTGTGGTCTCAAGCTATGAATTCTGTTGATCAACAGGTGGTGGATGTGATCTTATCTGATTATTCTGTTCAGGCTCTACAGCTCAGTATATTTTAAGAATTCCTAACACTGCTAGTCATATCCTGTATTTTTCCACTGACAGGCAAAGCTCATTTTGACTTTAATCTGTAATGTTATCCAGTCTGATTTCATATGTAGATGATATGCCGCTATGTGGGCAACAGTTTGTCCAAATGGTAAATGGACTACATTTTTATATACACTTTTTAACTCTTACGGACTGCTCATTTACAGTCATTTTTTCCCCCCTATCACACACTCACAAACCTAAAATACAGCGTGGCACTTCTTCAGGGGTTTGGCATCTTGCCCATCGCCGCATGCAGACTTAGCTCAGAATCAAACCACTAACTTTCAGATTAGTGGATGCCCCCCTCTCCTCCAGAGCCCCCCACCCCCACCCCGCCACCCAATCAGTGATCATTTAACGTGCGTGATTTAAATTTTTGCCCTTCATTCTCTTTATTATATCTTTCATCCTCATTTTGCATTAACTTTTTAATCAGTTCCCTTTATTCTGTTCGTTATGGTTTTGCCCTTAGACAAAGCACTGTTGCTCAGCAGTGATTGTCAGTCTTGATATTGAAGTGTTTACCCTGACTGAACTTTAGATTCTGCTGCAAAAGCTGATTTTTTTTTCTGAACGAGTGCACCGACAAAAGCAGACATATATCAAATATTATTTAACACTGCATGTAGCCATCTGTCAGTTAAATTAAAAAAAAAAAAAGATCATTAGTAATCACATCTAATAACTGTTAGTTCTTTGAACTTGAGCAAGATCCTGCATTCTGCCCATAGTATAAAAGGTGGTGATGCACTTGCATTGCAGATTAGGTGTGATCCTGGCATTATGCTTGTCTGTTTTCATCCCTCCTAGAATCCATCACTAAATCCATCCATCAAACCAGGTTTATAGAAACTCATTCATGCACCTCTGTTTCCTTTCCTCACCCACACTGTGCACCCCTCCCCTCCTCCCTCCCACCACAGACTGGTGCCAGTGGGAGTGGTCCGCCCTTGATCTGCTCTCAGAACAAACAGCCTGGTAAACATCATGAAACATTTAGAGGAGGCAGAGCAGCCTTCTCTCTAATTCACACTGGCAACGCAGAGAAATAGCTGCTCCCAAAGTGTGCATGGGTGCGCCATATAGGCCTTTACATATTTGGAAAACTTGGATGTGTGCTCAAATATCATGGATGCGTGTGTGTGTGTGTGCTTAAGTGTCTTTGTGTCAGCGATATGTGTGTGTGAATAACTGCATGCTCTTTCATGTTACAAGTATATAGGATTAAACCAGGGGTCTTTGCTTTCAAAAAAAAATAATCACATTTCACTGTAAAATAAGTTGGCATATTTGAGTAGATTAACACATTTGGCAAGTGTTTTGTTGAGAGGCAACAAATAAATGGATTAGAATCTCAACTCACTCAGCTGGAGGTCTGAGTCAATGCCTTGCACAGAAATAAAACCCTCTTCACTGATTCCCTCTAACTCTGGCACAAGAGACTGTCTTGTGCTCAACATTTATAGTTATTTGTAAAACTGGATTGCCTCTGCGTTTGGGTAAATGGAGCAAAGCTGCCTCGAGATCTCACCTGCACATAGACATTGCAACTCAAGTTTTGCACCTCCCTTAAGCCCACAGACATTTATGTCCTGTCAGAGTGTGATGTCTCAATAATTTATATATTTATTTATTTTTTTGCTTTGTGCTGTACAAAGTAATTCCAAACGTGCTGCCGTAAGTCACACATCACCTGATCGCTGCTGTTGTTATTTTGTCAAAATCAATAAGATGATTACCTAAAAATACAAGTTTTCCGAAGGCCAAGTTTTGATCCAGCGGGCGGTCTCTCTGCTCTTCTCCCTGCAAGGAAAAAAAAAAAGCATTAAAATCAATGAATAATGAATTAAGTCATGCGCCCTCTCACTCCCTTTAATAAAATGTAGCAAGCGGAACAGCTTATTCAGTAATGTCACGCATAATTGGCCGTGCTGCCTAGACCACCTTCATGCAGTAATCTTTCGAGACCTGACCTGATTTGGTTTCTCTTCTTTTCTTTTTCCCTCATCCCTTCATCCTTCACTCATCTGTCTCCTCAGTCACAGACCGAGCAGAGATGTGCAGAGATCATAAACCAAAAGGAAAAAAATCCCCTGGCTCAAAGGACATGCATGTTGACGCACACAAGCACAGATGCTGTCCTCAGATGAAAACAATGCAATGCAATGAAAACAATGCCCCATGCAGGGCAGACTCCCATGTGGTGCAACAAATTATCCATTCTTCAAATCTGTGAAATTCTACGTGTGATGGCACACACGTCATCTGAAGACTGCAAAGTGGCTTTTCGAGCCAAATCATTAGGAAATACTGAGAATACCTCAGTGAAATAAATCTCTGTGTGGTATCATTGCATCAGTGGACCATTGCAACAATGCTGTGTGGGCCTCAGTGTAAGCCACAGCGAGGAAGCTACTTACACTACGATCAATGCTACTAGGCCCTGTTAGGAGGAAATCGATCAGCTTTAGGACTTGATGTGGAGCAGTTTCTTTGTCTCTCTATCTCTCGCTTCCTCTGTCTGTCTTTCTCTATTTGCTCTCTCTCTGTTCTCAGCCTCGCACCATCATTGATCCCGGCAATGATAGTAAGCATATCTTCTCTGCGCAGGTGAAGAGGTCAACTCTGAACTCTTTGAGACTCTTAATATCCTGGACATCTTGAAGGAAAATTGTATAGGAGAATAAAAGGTCTTCATTTCGAGCGCTATATCCTGATTGAAGCTGCCTGAGCACGTGCAAAACACAGTGCGTAAGAAACACAAACGCACGCTGTCTCTTTGTAGGGATGGGCTTCTGTTCACCACTAACTTCAAGATTTGACATTGAATATATCTCCAGCCCTGCATCATGGCTGCAAAGTGCTTGGGCCGAGGATGTTCTCCCTGCAGTGGGGTCTGGCTAATCTAAACTAATTGCAAGCACCGCTGATGCATATGAAAGAGGTAGACAGTGTGTGAGAGAGTGCAGGCAGACAGACGCCAAATGAAAGGTACGATCTCCTGCTGCTATTTACCTACACTTGATGAAAGACAGAGTTTAATCCACATTCTCCAGCACTCAGTGCTTTTCATCTGCATGAGCTTCATAGGATATATTTTCTTATCACGCTGTACCTGTACAGACATTTCCAATAAATTCCTCCCCAGCAACTGAGAAAACATTTGTTCAGTCAGGCGAGCCTGTTTAGTATGATGTTGGTGTGTAGAACAGCTCCATAGTAGGCATGTGGCCTTGCTGCACATCTATTTTTTGGCATCCATTCAAACATCACAGGTGCACCACAGCAACACATTTTTCTATTACGCAAGGAGCTTACACACATGACACGCTTCTGTTTTGTTAATATACAAAAGCTGCTTTACATTTCACCCGCGCTTCACTCGCCCAACTGAAACTTGGAGTATCGTTTCTGGCTTTCAGTTAGGTTGTGGTCCAGTTCAGGACTGCAACTTTACTACATATAGGGAGGGCCGTAGGAAGAAAGGGCACTACCCCTTTACCCAGTGATACAGTACAGAACTTTCCTAACCACAAATACAAATTTTAAGAAAATAAATACACTTGAGCCTGTTATTAAGTCTTATTTGATGATTCAAATCCTTTGCAATTGTCTGTGAATATAATGTTAGAGGTTGGTGATCTTTTTATCGTGATATCTTTTTTTTTTTTAAAAATCATATTGTACTATAGCATGTATGCTTGCCATCAGATGTGGCTGTGCTGGTAGCTGTGGTGGTCTTTGGTGTTGGCTTTACCACTAAATAAGAATATTCATGGTTAATGTTTTATCACTGTTTATTATGAAAATATAACTTTCCTGTGAGCCATTGCCCAGTCACTGTATACTTGTTTTAGTGTGTATTTTGGACAAATATTATATCTGTATTAAAGTATTAAGCATCCGGTGTATGTATTATTCATACCTATACATACCTTTTTCATATTGGTGCTGAGGGTGTTATCACCAGGCATACACAATTTCAATTTCAATTTTATTCATATAGCGCCAAATCACAACACTACCCACTGGTTTTTGACTTATTTTGAAGAGTCTGTGTTATATTTTTTTGGCTGCCACCATGTTGGTTTTTGGAGCCATAAGTGACCAAATCTGGATGGGATGGTGGCTCGCTCAGTTATCAGCTAGCAAACTTGGTTATCAGCTGCTAACTAGTGCAAGGTAATATGCTAACACTAGAAATACTTGGATTTAACTCACCAGAACTAAAGCAGTGAAGAGATCCAGTTTAATGATGGGAAGCAGCAGAGGTGAGGCCTACCAGAAAATGACAGCAGCAGGTGCCTATACCCAACTCGCACATGTTTCTTCATCCCTACAGCACCTCATACTTGAAACATCTTCACGGGACTGTACACATGGGTTTGTGAGTGCAGCCAAAAAACAAAAAAAAAAACTCACTAAATCAACAGCTTCATATGCAGTCTTTCAGTTGCAGATTAAGATTCTGGTGGTTCAGAATAGTGTGAGAAGATCCATCCAGCCATGGTTGGGCTGGAGCCTACACCTTGGACAGGTCGCCAGTATATCACAGGGATAACACAAAGAGACGGACAATCATTCATGCTCACATTCACACCTATGTCCAATTTAGAGCCATCATTTAACCTCACCGGCATGCTTTGCACCTTGGGAGAGAACCCGTACTGACATGCAAACTCCACACAGAAAGGCCCCACCTAGCTAATGGATTTGAATCCAGGACCTGCTTGCTGTGAAGCGATGGCATTAACCTCCACACTAGCATGCAGCCCACTTCAAAAAGATCCACTATGTTAAATTTAAGGAGAAGTGTAGGGTCATTGTGTTGCCATTAAGCTGGCATTAGCCGAAGGATAACCAGTTCAAAAATAGTCAGGTCCCCAGAGCTTCTCATTTGCTGTGCACTAGTTATAGAGTGCTGAAAATGTCATTAATCTAAGAATGTTTGGGAATAAAAGGGGGAAAAAATGGTTGTTTCCATCCAAACAACACAAAAAGGATGCAATGAGTATGATATCCAGAATTGGTTTAGAAACATGAAAAAATAATGGTTCCCCAGCATTAAAATATGCACTTTTTGGTCTTCAGTGTAACATTTCTCACACTGAGATTCGGAGAAAAGTAAATCTACAGATTTAAGAGAGATGGTGTCTTACCTGCCACACAAAGCAGAAACTTTGGGGATCATTTGCGCACCCCCACCCCCACTCCAAAACAACTTAACAAACTCTAAATGCCTAAGGCAGAGGCAGCATGATATTTTAGCTTCTCAGCCCTGCAGGCTCTACCTGTCAGCGCTGCTGCAAATTTACTCAACAATTTGTCAGTTACAAAAAATAAGATTTGCAACAGCTCTCTTGTTTTCATTTTGGGACATTATTTACTTGCAAACTGAGAGGAAGAAGAGAAAAATATAGTGCGGCACCTTGTCTTACCCACTTTCAAATATTGTCTGTTACGCCTTGACACACAGCGGTCTAACAGAAATAATAAGGCATGGCGTAATAGGCTATTACAACACATAGTTTGTTTTGTGGCGTCGATGAGTGAGTAAATTAATGACTGATAAGCAGATTACTCTGATGCAGTTTTGGCTTTTCCAAATTTGGCTTTGGATCAGCATTTGCTAGTGACAAAACAATTCATTTAGGTTCTCTAAACATGTTAATGCTGTTTTGTGATTCAATAAAAAACCACATTCACATTTATTTTCCCTTTCACTGCAGGTGTTTAGACAGAAGACAAAGGAAATGACAGAAGGGGCACTTTCCTCTTCTTGGGGACATGTTTATATTTAGTCTATGTGACAGTGTTAAAACCACAAAACTACATGAGCAACATGTACAGTTTCTCTGAAAGGAGGGCAGCCTTACCCTCTCCTATTTCGGTCCGTATCACTTTTCAATTCAAACTTTTCCTGGTGTGCGCGATCCATCATTACAGTGGAGAATTTAGGTGAACCTGCAGCCGTTTGATGCTTTGTATTACTAGGCCTGCTGAAACTTGCTAGCAAGAACCTCTAAACAACCCCGCTCTAATGATTTCTCGAAATGTTGGAAGTTTTATTGTGTTTTGAAGCCAATTAGCTATGGCTGTGGTGGATTGCTGTTGAGATAATGAGCCTGGAAGGGACAGCACAGGGCCACTACCTGAGTCCTATGTTAATGAGCCAGCACTTTCTATTACACTTGCCACCATCGACTGTCAGAAGTTTCCTGAACTCCTGGTGTGCTTCGTTTACCTGGCGGACAGTTCGATTAGCCTAAAAGCCTCCCACTCGGGGCTGATTTACTTTTCGACTGTCTCTTTTTTAGGGTGTAAACCATGGTTAAGCCACACTGAGACCAACAATTAATGACTAGTTCTAAATGTACCCACTCCGAAGATGACTTGTACTGATTAAAAACTTCACTGACAAATATAACTTCTTTACAAGCACTTAAGAAGGGTTAATGGCATGGTTACACAAAAAGGCATATGGCAGACACAGCAGGTCAGGTTACAGCTGAGACACGCAACACTGATATCGCTCATATTGATTTGGTTATAAACGCCCCGTTTGTTTGTGACTGAAAGAATGAATGCGTTTAAGCCTCCGCCACATGAAACATGCTGCTATCGATTCAGTCAGGCACTTGCTGCAGCATGTGCTTTGTACGTATTTTATGGCCTCCTGTAAATGGCTACAGAGGAACTGGAGGTCATGCACATGCCTCTATTTCCTCTTCATATTTTCTTGTAAAACTCTTCTGTTTGTTAATGCAGCTTTGCCTCTGCTGCTGCCAGTCAGAATCTGGCTTTGCATGCCAAGGTTTTTACCGGCATGCTCTGTTATTAAAGTGTGTCTGGGCGTTTGGGAAGTGCGTGCCCACGCTTTTGCCAGGATAACCTATCTGGGCTGATAAACTGAGGGACAAGTCTTGTGTGATGCTAAAGAGTAATATGTATTCCAGGTGTGCCTCTGTAATCTCTTAAAGTGCAGTTCAGCATCTGAAAACAGATTGCACGCCCATGCAGCCCCTGGGCATTTGGAAGGCAAGTGTCAACAGTCGACCTTGGCCAAGTCTTAATACTTCTTTGGATATCTCCAGCCCTTGAACAAATGGCATCACTTCGTGAATCCTCCCTTGGACATCCTCCATTATAAATTGATTAACTTCAGGTACTGATGGAAAGCAGTACACCTCAAACAGAAATTTGTTTGTCCCTTTGACAAGGTTCCAGCTAAGGTATGATAAGGGTCCTGAAGATTAGTAGTCTGACTCTGCTGAATCAGAGCTGGCTCTCACATGTTGTCCAACCAGTGCTGGATGGGGAAACGCCATTAAAGGTGTTAGCAAAAAGTTCCTGATCTACAGTACTGGTACTGTAGTAGCTAAGTAACAAACCCTCTCCCAGTAAGTTTGATGAAACATGCATTTGCACTAAATTATGCCAAGGACAGAATTCAAGCTTTGTCCCCTGTAGTTCAACTCTTTAAGGACAGCATATTTGCATTTATATTTTTCAGGGAAATGCCATGTCAGAAACAAATTATTATTCACAGCAGTGAGTATTTTTATACATCTTTCAATATGCCTGGAAGGAATCCTTAATTTTCTCAGAGTGTACTGTAGGCCAAATGACAAAAACAACAAAATAAACAGCTTGGATTAATGCATTTTAAATAAGTCACTGTAGCCTAACAGCATTAATCTGGCATTGTCAGTCGACATGTTAGGAGGTACACCACTTTAAGCATTTATGGCTGCCAGACAATGAATTCCAGTGACTTTGAAGATCCCTTGCCTTTTCATGTGGTACAAATATGAGACATTTGTTAATATATGTGATTTTGTCAATTATCGGATGTATTTCAGCATAGAGATCATTTGAAAGAACTGAACAGTATTAATCAAGCCACAGGGTTTGAGAAATAATTTGGTGGTCAGATTCTAGTGAAGTAGCATAGCAGTGTTGGGAAGTAGGACAGGACCCCTGGAGTCTAGACCCTGCTGGTGCTGGAACTGAAGCAGGTGGATACTTGGATTATGTGACCAGGATGAGGTGGAGATGGGGTGGGAGTGAATGAGAGTCTGAAAGGCAAAGTAACATAAAAGCACTGAGCTTTAAAGCACAAGGAACAGAGACTTGGTCACAGAAGGTGGGCAGAAAAATTATTTGACCAGAGTGATGATGACAGGATTGAGACTGGCAGTGTGGGAAAGCAGAAGTGATGGAAAGAATAGAATAGCAGCTTAAACATCCAGCAATGGTAGCAGTTGAATACAGATCTTCTTTACTGAACTTACGTACAAATCCCCCTATAATTAATCCAAACAACTGGTGATTGCATTACTTTTCACCTGATGTCATATTAGGTCAAAATTTTATATTGATTTAGGCCATGATATTCTAATTCAGTTGTATTTTTGTTTAGTGTCCATAGTGCACTTCTTTGTAGTGCACTATGTATACTTTATTAGTGTAATGTGTGTATTTTGATAGGAATTGAAATTATAGTTGGTGCAGTTATCTGAAAAGGTGATTATTGCCACATTTATTGACCATCTGGCAAGACTCTACCTTCCATTATCTGCCCAAAGAACATTGTTCCAGAAGTCTTGTGGATTGTTCAGATGCAACTTTACAAATCCAAGCTGTGCTGGCATGATCTTTTTAGCGAGAAGAGGCTTTCTCCTGGCAACCATTCCGAACGAGCCATACTTCAGTCTTTTTCCTGTCATGAATTTTAACATTCAACATGCTAACTGAGACCTGTAGTCTGAGATGTGGTTCTTGGTTTTTTTTTGCAGTTGCACAGTCTGATCTTGGGGTGAATTTGCTGGGACATCCACTCCTAAGAAGATTGTGTCATTGTGTTAACACACACCTGAATGCTCCAGATCAGAAAACTGACAAAACATCTGTTTTTATAGAGGTGCTCACACTTGCCGACAATCATTTAATCAAGTGCATTTGATTAGCGGCACCTAGCTGCCACTTAATTCCTCTGGAAGTAGAAAGGGTGGACTTAGTTTTTCACTGAAGTCTTGTGGGAACTTTCTTTTCCACAAGTCTGTATGTAATGCCTGACACATAAGATCAGCTGTTAGCTAGCTAGCATTATCGTCTGTGCCAGCAATGCATTTTCTTTTCCTGGTGACTGAAATTGGTTCAAGGTCCCTCCCCTTTCACAAGAAGTGCAAAGGCAATACAAGCAATTTTATTCAATTCAATTCAATTTTATTTTATTTATATAGTGCCAAATCACAACAAACAGTCCTCTCAAGGTGCTTTATGTTGTAAGGTAAAGACCATAGAATAATTACAGAGAAAATCCAACAGTCAAATTGACCCCCTATAAGCAAGCACTTGGAGATAGTGGGAAGGAAGAACTCCCATTTAACAGGAAGAAACATCCAGCAGAACCAGGCTCAGGGAGCCATCTGGCACAACGGGTTGTGGCTGAGGGGAGAGAGACAGGACAAAAGACATGCTGTGGAAGAGAGCGAGAGATTAATAATAACTAATGATTAAATGCAGACTAGTGTATAAACAGAGTTAAAAAAAAGTGAATGAAAAGAATACTACTCCCATTCTATTCTTAAGCATCCTAGGAACCACAAGTAAGCCCACAGTCTGAGAGCAAAGTGCTCTACTCGGGAGATACGGTACTATGAGGTCTTTAAGATAAGATGGGGTTTGATTATTTAAGACCTTGTATGTGAGAAGAAGGATTTTAAATTCAATTCTGGATTTAACAGGGGGCCAATGAAGAGAAGTCAGTATAGGAGTCATATTCTCTCTCTTTCTAGTCTCTGTCAAATACCTGGGGTCAACTAGCCAAAGCAACAAAGAGTGCACAAGAGAGGTGTAGAAGAGAGTGCAGGCAGGGTGGAGTGGGTGGAGATGAGTGTCAGGGGTAATTTGCAATAGAAGAATAGCAGGAAGAGTGAAAGGGAAGGTTTGCAAGATGGTAATGAGACCTGCTATGTTGTATGATGTGGAGATGGCGTCGCTAATAAAAAGACAGGAGACAGGGCTTGAGGTGGCAGAGTTGAAGATGTTAAGATTTGGGAGTAACCAGGATGGACAGGATTAGAAATGAGTACATCAGAGGAACAGCTCAGGTTGAACAGTCTGGAGACAAAGTTAGAGAGGCAAGTTTAAGATGGTTTGGGCATCTCCAGTGGAGGGATAGTGGATATATTATTGGATGAAGGATGTTGAATTTGGAGCTGCCAGGCAGGAGGAAAAGACCTTAAAGGAGGTTCATGGATGTAGTGAAGGAGGACATGCAGAGGGTTGGTGTGACAGAGGAGGATGTCAGGGAGAGGGTGAGATGGAGGCAGATGGATCCACTGTGGCGACCCCTAAAGGAAGCAGCTGAAAGAAGATAAAGAAGAAGAAGAGAGGTCAATCTGTACCTGAATTAAGATAGTTTGCATTATAGAACCAGTACTCTGTTTTTTATAGTCTTTTCTTTAGAAGTACAGTAAGTTTGTTTTTTTTGGTCAGGGTGATTTAGACAGCCTGATGTTGACACGGTGTTGCAGACACTCAAGTAGAGGCCTGTTTGCTTAGCGTCTGCACAGGTGTAATATTTGGACAGGATACCATAATTTCAATATCATGAATGAAACAAATTATATAGGCATGTATCCACACACATCTGTATACTCTTTGTGTCATTTTCATGTAGAAGCAAATGTTAGAAGTTGAACATAAAAGAGATCCGTGTCCATTAAATACAGGAAATGCTAAAGTTCAAGCAAAGTACCAACATTTTTGATTTAGTCGGGGGGGGGGAGGGTAGGATCTGTACAAGGAAGCTGTCTGTTTAACGTTTTATATGGAAAATTCATTTGGCATGCAGGCCATCAGACTCATGTTAACTTTATGCAGCATGTTTGGAAAAACTGGCAGAAAGAAAATCACATTCTTTCCAAAGTCCTGTAAGCAGAGAGGCTCCATCAACTTCTGAATAACGTGGCATGGTGATCATGTGACCACAGACTCCTCTCTCTGGCTCCAGGAGAGTTGAGCACACCAACTCTTTCCAGACCCCAGTGGAAAACTACTGCTGCAGCTACTGTATTTCCTCCACTGCTCCCCACAACTTCTTGGTCGCTCCCCTTCTTTGTGTGTGTCTCTCCCACTCTTTCTTTTCTTTCTCATTAGTCTGTCTCTACATATTCCACAGACCCATCCCCCTTCACTGCCTTACAAACCTTTCTTCTGGAAGGAAAGACTGAGTGAAAGCAAGGGAGGGGAAAAAAATTAAGTGCTGTTGTTGGAATATATGTCAGTTGGACAAATAGGCTCCACATGCTTGTCTTCATGGCGCAGGATGTAGCACACTTAATCTACTCTGCCTTCATCTTTCTTTTCCTCTACCCTCCTTCCCTATCTCCTGCAGTAACTATATTTTGCCCTGTTCTTTATTGATCCCATTCCTTCACTTTATGATGCTCTATTTTGTGCTTCCCCCTGATGTCACAACAGGCAAATTAGACTTTTGGTAACGTATTACAGCGTGCTGCCCTGGTCTTAAATCGGAAATGCGCTTGGTGTGTGTCGATGTTGTTGCTTAAGGTTCTGGTTTGCTGCAGCAGTGAGAATGTTTCAGCTCAATGCCTGGCAGTTTGACTTTATTCCATGGCTTATTGCGGCAATAATGCAGACCAGCAAACTGAGGAGCTTAACAAACACGCACACACATACACACATACACTTTTACCCATGCTAAGCTGATGCCTGGGTTATATTATCAGTCCACAAGAGCCAGCATGGCGCATTAAGCCAATTTACTGGTACATACAAGTGTACTGGAGCTTTTAATGACTATCAAAACAGGAGTACCTCACACTAAATTACTGGTGTGTGCTGGAATGTGTTTTGTGCCCCTGCCCCATCTATGAGCATGTGTGGCTATCTCTTTCATTATTGATTGACTGATTTATATCGCCACTCATGCTTGAAATAGAATCTACACTTCTCTGTCTGCGCTGAAGATACACGGCCTCGCCAAGTGTACTGACTGCACTCTTCTCCTTGGCTCCACGCCTGTGCGTGTGTGTCTGTGTGAAACTTTCACCATGCGTGTGTGAGGGTTCACTGACTGCGCTTCTTTCTTTTTTACTTTCTCATTTTCCCTCCCCCTTTTCTCAGTGCCCTACCCCATCTATACCAAAACAACGCCCATCCTGCCTACTCCCCTCTTCCCACTCCCCACCCACAGTCCAATCCCTCATCCTTTTAGGGAAGCATGGGAGCATGCAGTGGAAATAACTGAGCCAATAAAGACACTGCCAGGATCAATTCACTCCGTGTGCCTCACATAGTTACTGAAGGAGAGAAAGAGTGGTGGAGATGGGTATAAGGGAGGAGGAGAGATAGCAGAGTCCATCTCCAACGTGGGAACAGCCGTAGATGAAGAAGGTGGTGGAGGGTGACATGAAAGAGGCATAGGTTTGGGGAGAAGATGAATAGGAGAGGATGGAGAAGGAGGGGAGGAAGAAATGAAGAGACTCCAATTTTAGGTGCAAGCCTGTGCTCACACATATGGACCCCTTTCCCTTGATGCCTTATCCTTACCCAGGGGTACCAGGGACAGAGAGTCTGGCTAGTCCTGAAGAACCTGTTAAGAGGGCTTTGCAACAGGTGCAAATCCCTTCCTTGAGATGCTTAGATTTGTTTGCAGCACGAAGCTCAAGAGTCCTCAGCTGTAATCACACCGGATTGCCTCTCTGCTCATTTTTAATTAGAGGAACTCAAGAGAGCTTAAATTGAAAAGACCTACTTAATTTTAAAAGCGGTGTCCTGTTAACCAGTATGGAACAGGTGCGTGTAAAGCAGAGGTGCTGAGCAGAGCTAAAGTTGAACAGAAGGCGAGGCAAAATTCTGAGTGCTGTCGGGATAAAGCTGGTTAAAGCGAGGCCTCGCTTGTCATAAATCATGCGGCGTTTTCAGACCACCATACGACGTCGGTTGACTAGCTCATTGATCCTCCTTTCCAAAGATTCTCCCCAGCCAAGGGCTGGAAATCGGCCAAACCACCCACTGTGCACAGTATGTGTGATAGTAATGCATCACACACACCTACGTATATGCCCACATATACACACAAGGCCTGTAAAACCCAGCCCGGTCTAAGCAGGACGTGCGCTGCAGTCTTGTGTTCCCTGTCAATTTGTTTAACAACATCACAGACAGTGATTTCAAGTGAGGCCTATTTCGTCTGAACCCCTTCTCCCCCCAAGGCTCAGAATTTTACGATTATATCTCCATCGCTGATCCTTCACGGCAATCTTTTATTTTGCTTTATTGTCTTTTGTTTCCCATATTTTTTAATGATGAAGCCTTTATGATCGTGTCTCTCAGGGTTGTCATCACAATTTAGTCCCACCAGGCAGAGATATGAATGGCTCATATGCATGTGAACTGGAGCATTTACATCAATTCTCATTGAAACGGCAGTCGCATGCTACAGCGTGGCCTGATTTCCTTGTACGCGTAGTAGAGCTGTGAGGAACTGGAAGAGAAGACAAATCTGTTAACCATATGTAGCTCTCGGCAGAGCTCAGAAACAGCATCTTTTCATGTATAATACAGAGACCTTCACAACAATTGCATCTTTCTTGTCAATTCTTTTTTCTTGTTATCCTTCAGTTGCTTAGAAACACTCAGCGGCACCTTTGAAGGAAAGGTCTAGTAATTATTATCGCAATTCTCCTCTGCATTGGCAAGTTTCTGTTTGAGCAATATAGCAGCAGAAAACTTTGGCAGAGAGATTATCTCTCCTCAGTAATCATGGCATTTGTTGATGATGACAAAGTGGAGCAGGTACAGTAAATAGCTAGAAGTCCATTATGATGAAAGAGTGCGTGTAAGGCTGCAAAAGAGAAACTGTACCTTAAAGAGTGCCTAAGTGTTTGTGTGCAAAGGGTGACAGCTTGTGCAATATATGTTTCAGCTCTTGCAATTCCTATGGCAACAATGACATTTCCCTTACTAAGTCTTCATAAAAATACAATTAAGGATATATATATTTTGAGATAGAGCTTATTCTTTGCTTGCACGTAATTAAAACTTTAATAGATGCAGAAAAGAAAAGGCTGTAATGAAAAGAATTTCATAAGAATTCTTTACTGTGGAGCTTTAAAACGATTACATTTTTAGCATCCAAAATATTTAAATCTGAAGACTACAGGCTTAAATTTAGGTGATGTGAATTCTAATCCAAGAATTTGCCAGTAGCTTGTTTCAAGTTGTGCGATTTAAAGCATTAGTTTGATCCATTCAAATAGCAAATTAACATTCCCAACACTCAAAACAATACCGGCAATCTGTTGCCACACTAGCTGCTCTGCTCCTCAGGGTTCTTTTGGCAAAGAAATAATTGTGAACATGCCGGGAGGGACAAAGTCAAACTTACAAAATAAAGTTTTTCAAAAAGCAGACCTAATGTTTAGACTGTGTATGCGATATGATGTCCTGTTTTCAAGCCTCAAGTTTAACACTATGGCTGCTGCTTTTTTTTTAAAAAATTTTTTATTGTATTTGGGTGCACCAAATAAATTGCTTGGCCCGAACTGTACCTTGATGCTGAAATAGATCATGACTCCTCCAAGAATATTGGTCAGATTATAGCAAAACTTGCAAACAAATGTGTATGATATTTTTTATAATTATGATAATTTATGATCATACATTTACATTTTCATATAACCTTCATGCACAGTTCTTCAAACTTCACCAAATTCTTGCTCTGGATTTAAGCAGCAATACACACATTTACCAAAATGGTTAATAATTGCAAAAGTGCTGATAAATTTTGCATGTACAAAATAATAAAGTAAGCACTTCATGAAATACCAAAGGATGTGATAGCACATGTTGCATACCACTTGTATCCTGTTAGATGGCAATGATCATGATTTTACTGGCCACGAAAATGGCAGTGATCTTATTGGTTGACTTCCAGATCAGGAAGGTGTGGTTGGGGTCTTCCTATCACCAATATACTAATATCATGTTGATGTGTTCACATATTTTGATGCTTTTTATGGACATGGTTACTCTTGGGTAACACATCAGAACAGGGCCATTCACCAGAGTAACTAGGAGTCATTGTCCGGGCAGGACTAATATCTAAAAATGTCATGGTTATTGCATCTGTTATTTGGTGATACGTGGTGCACAAAGCAGTGGACAAACTAATGCAACCATGTTCCTAAATTTCTTTAAATTCAGTTCAGATCAAACATAAGCAGTTAGGCTTTTAAGAAATAAATTGGCCTAATCCAGCATGATAAATTCAACTTTAACACACTGGCTGCCAATGTGCTCTAAGGAAGAAAGGAAGCTAAACCTCATAATTCCTTTCTTTCTTTGCTTATGCCGTCAAACCATACAAAGACACATGCACACATTTGTCCAGATTCCCCAGAAGTGGCTGAATGACCACATTTCCACCAGTGCTGATAGTTCAAAGAGAACACCTTTGGTTAAGCATCTAGTTCAAAGCATTTCCAGCTTTACTAGACAGAGGTGAACCCATTTGAGTGGATGCATGCTATTTAGACAGTTTTCACATTTTCCTTTTATTTACGTATTTATTTATTTGAACTATGGGTTAAAGCTAATGAGGGAGTTAAAGATAACTGCTCAGTAGAGAGGTTGACCTCTCAGCAGAGGACAGAAATAAATATCTTGAAGATGTGAGCACACTCCCCTACCTATTCTCCCACAGCATTGGAGGTAGGCATGAATAAATCAAACAGCAAAGTGATATTTATTTGCCTCCTGAACTATTTACTTACTGACAATAAAGGTGAAATTTATGTGGCTGTTAAGACCAGTGTTTCTGGATGGTCAGGGGCTCCAACCGAGGCCACTTTATGGATTGGAGGCAATAAAAGCCAGTGATAAAACAATATGGAAGCTGTGGAAGTGGCCTTCAATCATAAGTAAGTATGATAAGTAAGTTCGTTAATTTTAATGGAGTAAATTCTTCTCCATAATGCACCAGCCAAGAGAGCGTAATCTGTATTTCTTCTCCTAATACAGTGCTTTAACCCAGAAATAATAGAACCTAGTCTCTCTTTTTCCCTCTTGTATGCCATGAATCAAATAGTAAGAGGTGAGAGGGAGATGGGGGCAAGATGAGGAGGAGTGGCTGAAGGGTGTGAGGTGTAGGGTGGCAGAGGGTAAAGACAGGATAAAGGCCTGGAAGCAGCTTGCCAGAACGATTAGAGTGATGCCCAGGGCTTATTTTCCAGCCTTGTGGACAAGGTGATGTCACCACATGTTTGAGAGATCTCGCAAGGAGAAAGGGAAAGAGGAGGGAGAAGGAGGAGAGGTGAGGTGAGGTGAGGGAGGGGCGCTTTGAAAGAAGATTGGAAGAGAGACAGGCTGGAGGAAGAGACAGAGACCAAGGGGGGACAAAGTAATAAGAAACAGACAGACAAGAGAGAAAGCAAAGAGGAGGGCGAGAGAGGGAGAAAGACACTTGGGATCAGCAGAGAGGGGAGGGGAAAAAAAAGTTGGACACGGGTAATCTCGCTGTAACTTTTTTTCCCTCTTTCCTTTCTCTGTGGCAGAAGACTCCAGAGGGGGGAAAAAAATCAAGGGGACAAAAACCAGACTGGATTACGTTTGTCTGCATTTGCATCGCCCTGCAAGATTCCCTTGGATATATAAACGCAAAACAACGGATTAATGTGTTCGCAAATTTGTGGATTTATCAGTAATTGAAGGTATGACTTTTAGAGGCTTTTTTTTTTTTTTTACAGCGATGTTTTAGTGAAGTGCAGTGGAACTTAACGATGGAAGTGTTGCAGTAGTGCAGTGCAACAAGCGACGACTGCTTACAGTAGGATGCATCACGTGGGGATACGGGCGTACCATACTGCGGGGTTGGCCAAATAAATACCACAAACCCACTATCTGGGATACTGAGCAAAAGTACTCTAAACTCGCTCGGTCTCAGCGGAGATCATTAACGTTGTATCTCCTCAGCGGTCCGGACTCGTGTAGTTGTAGTAAGCTAGAATTCCTTTATTGGATTTTCCAAGTGATGCTGATTTTCCCTTCACATCTGAGTCAGGCCTGGACACAGAACGGCTGAGGTGTTACTGTATTTTTGCTTATTTATTTATTGGCTCGCATCCAACCCCTGTGGCACAGAAAAGTCTCTTAACAGCACAGGTTTTTTTTTCTTTCCTTCTTTTTACGGCTACGTGCATTTCATTCGACAAAAGTAATGTGGGAGCAGAAGCTTGGACTGACCTCAGATCAGTCTCAAACCTTTTCAAAAGGAGCAGCAGAGGAGTGGGGGCTTGAATACCGCAGTAACATCTGTTTTCCTTATTACTCAGCAATCCCATGTTTGCTGGATTTTGCATCCTGTGTGCACCCCACGACTCACGTTAAAAAAAAAAAAAGAAATCCAAGGATAATCTCCCCTGCTCCCACCCCCACCCTCACTCCTTCAAAATGTGGAACATTTTACATGCTGCCCTGTAGTATCAGCTGGATTGCTTTCCTGAAATGTCATTTTGACTAAAAAAAAAACTTGCACATACAAGTTTAGAAACACTTGCATGCAACAGATGTCTTGTACCACCAGTAGTCTCTTCATAGCCCTGCTTAACCTGCTGCAGGCTGCCTGTGCAGTGGGTATGTGTAGGCCATACAGCAGTATCCTTTCCCATATAATTCATCCATACCAGCCTTTGTTGGGCCTACAGCAAACTGTATCATTTGCTTATTCAGGTCAGCTGGGAAGTGAACATTAGGCAGAAATGTAAAGTCAAGCTGAAGAAAATCAGAAAGTCATCTGCTGGCTCAAGGCTGGCTCCAACCACAACATAGGCCAGGAGCCAACCGGGTCATGTCATCAGATTAGGCCTTACATTGCATCCTTGCTTTTCCTAAAGGGGCGGAGGTGTCCAGGGGATTGGAACTTCCAGGTACCCCTGAGCAGAGGCAGGGACAGTTTTATGAATTTACTGCCTTTACTGCCTTCTTTTCATGGTCTGATTCACACTAGCAAATATTCAAATACAGCCCAGAATGTAAGACTAGTAGAAACTTGTTGCAGTCTCTCTTGCGTGTTCCACAGGTTTGGATCTTACCTTTGCTAGTTTGAAGGGTTCTGCTTGCGGTCAGTTGATATCTGGAGTGTTAAAAACTTCTTTTTTTTTTAAAAAAAACAACCACTTTTATTTAAAACAAGTGTGTGAAAAGTTAAAACATTTCAGATGCAGTGCATGTATGTCATGTTTTCCAAGCAAAATGCAGGTTGGGAGGCAGCATTTTCACTGATGCCAGCATCCAGCAGTAGTGTAACTAGTATTGTCTGAACCCATAATTTTACTTAGCACTGCATTCAGAAGTTTAAATGGTACTTTGAGGGTGAAAACAGATTTGGATGACCCCCCCCCCCCCCAGCTTCAGCATAGGGTTCAGATTTGAAACCACTGGGTGGATTTCCACTATATTTGGCACATGCATTTGTGTTCCCCTCAGGGGTAACTCATTGTAAACTGTGACCCTCTGACTGATCTTACCATAAATGACCATCATCAGGTTTTGTCCTGTAGTGTTCTCTGGTTCAAGCTATTTACATCAATAGCAGCTGCATTTGTGTTTAGTTCTAAATTACCGAACACAGTAAGTATAAGAACAATTTCTTAAATCAGCATATGAGCATTGTGATGTTAAAATTTAGCTTGAAACACCACATTGCTCACTTACAGCCTTGCAGAGCTGCTATGCTATTGTGTAGCAGCTCCCAAATCGGCTCTTGCTCCCAAATCCCTTTTCGACCGTGCATTCTTTTGAGGAATGCAGGGTTGACAGCAGTCCAGAAATCATTCTAGTTTTCTCACAAAAGGAATTGACCAACCTTCCTCACAATAACAGCTAGCAGAGCTGAGTTTGAAGCACCTTGTAAAGCGAAACTGAGTTTGTGATTGTCTTCGTGAACGTTAGTTTCTGGTTGCATGGTGTAAAATGGCTCGAGTGTGTGTGCTTATGTGCATCTCTTTATTAACTTCCTATTCAGTATGACTGATCACGTTTCTGTATGGCAGCCCCTACTGTATATGAAGGTGGACAGGCAGGCTACCTGTCAGATAAGGCAGGGCATCTGTTTCATGGCTGATTTCCAGCCAACCTCTACTGCTTCCCTGTGTGCATCCTCTGCTCAGAGAGAACTTCCCTTGAGGATTTTCAGCTGGGTCACAACCTGGCGGGCCAATCAGAGAGTTGTTTTCACAAACCCAGCAGCAATACCACTCTCAGAGTGTGTATTTTCTTGTGCAATAGCCCAGACTAGATTGGAATAAGACTAGATTTTGAACTGCTGGTCAATCTTTTTGCTTGTGGATGCTTGAGAGACAGCTGGAAAAGCAGTGAACCTTCAGATATTATACAACAGACACATTTATGCTGGGTCCTCCCATCTAAATAGATGCACACTATTCTAAACAGTGGGCTACAGGATCACTTTTATTTAATCATCCATATCTGGGCATCTAATAAGCAGTTCTCTTGTCAGGCCATAAAGTGGACATGTTTTATTTAACTTAGGCTTGTTCTGGAAATGTTCAATCTGTAAGCAGTGGCAGTCGTGATGAAATGCATGACAATGAAAATTGCTGAGCACTGAGCTCAAGAGCCTCTGTTATTACTGTAGGTAGGACCTTATCAGTGGCGCCTTTATGTATATGTATTCAAATCCACAAAAAATACAGGTACTGAGGGCTGTGCTTTAGTTCTTGTCTTTCAGCTTTTAGAGCCATAAGAGTTCCACATCTGTTCCTTTTTCCTTCCTGTGTCTTCTCCATAACCAGTGACCCAATCACTCACAGGCGTGCTCACTGACTCGTGGCCAGCCCAGCGGCAAGCCCAGTGGCCTGACCTCATCCTGGCTTTACTGTATCTGTTATTGCAAGCTGTGAATGCGGTGCAGAGACAGAAAAGGAAAGACACACATCCATGGCAACTTATACCAGGAAGCCTATTAAACTGTTTTGGATTATGGCCAGATAATAATATCAATGAGCTGTAACTTTTCCCTCAGCTTGTGTTCTGTGGACTGTGATGCATTATGCATTATGTACTGTGCGAACTTTCTTATTATTGTGATCATGTGGCATGAAGCCTATAATAATGGCTGTAGCTTCAAACTACTCAAACATAGCTGTCTAAGGCTTTGATTAACTTTTCCACCCATCCAGCTGCAGGAGAAAACTTGCTTTTAATGTGTTCTTCTTGTCGTTTAGCTTACTGATATTTTCCCCTTAATAGTACGCCTGCTGGCAACATCAGTGCAGACAGATAACTCGTGCCATAGCGTGACTGTACAGGATCTTTCAAAGACCTCGATTTTTAAATAAACTAGTAAACTGATATATTAAAAAAAAAGAAGAAAAAAAGAAAGCAACCACACCTTTGCTTTCTCGGTGTACTTGAACATACAGTTTTGCGCGCATACGAGTGTTCCTGTCATCAAGCCTGTCTACATGAATTGCTCTACAAGTACCATGGCATACTCATAGTGGCCAAAAAGTTAATTGTAAATGCTATTTGCTCTCACCATCTTTGCTACCAAACTATTTTTAGCCAGCAGAAGCAGCATATGGTGTCAGCATGAACGATGACACAGGTGTTAGCTTAGCAAGCTAACAGCAGCAGATGTTTGTCGGGAATTTCACCCAAAACATTTGTTGCGGCATAATTTGGTATTTACAGTATGTGTGTAACAGTGTCATCATCACTGCTGCACACATGCACATTGTGCAGATATTATGCTGCATGAAAATACAGTATACTAACTGAAGTATCCAAATTGAGACATGCTACTTGAGTCAGCAGCTCCCAAAGCAGACTCCATACTGTAAGTGAAAGTCTGGGGCAGGTCAGGCTCTCTCTGTTTCTTCAGAACATAATTTGAAACACTGTCCTGCACCATATTGTCTTTTAGCAGCTCGCTACAGAAGTCAGGTCAGGCTGGATGGCATTCACACACCACATTGTGTACCCCCAGGGGAGTGTGGGGGTCATTTCTCCTGGCAGACAGGACAGGTGTGTGTACAGAGATACAGTCTGCTTGCCTGCCTGCCTTGAGGGCCCTGCTGAACCTGTAAACACTGCAGAGTTATGGGGTCCTCACACATGCCGAGGGCAAATCCGGGTCAGCTGGGATATGTTTATGCGAGTTTATGCGAGTGGGCGGCATTAGTGTGTACATGCACGCACATTCTTGTGTGTGCTTATAAATGAGCAACTGTAGTAAGGAAGACGGACTGCAGAGAGCATATATAATGATTATTTATACATGGCATGCATTTTAATCTGTGCATGCCTTTGTGTGTGTGTGTGTGTCTCTGTGCTTGTTGTTTGGCCACATGGAAGCATCTGGTACAACAGAACAATGGCTCCAGTGGAATAGTCTCCAGATGTGTTTGTGTGTTTTGGCCCCTCTGTCTGTTTGACTCTAGACCAACCATGCTGCATGTAAATCATTTTGCTTTCATGTGCATCTTTTGCTTTTGTTGTCTTGCATTTGCAGCAGACTTTGTTTATGTCAATAAGTGTATGCGCTTATGGTCAAATTTGTGTGCATTTAATTGTAATTCCCCATATATAATTACACGTATGTGTGTCCGAGTGTGTGTAGCAGCTGCCCAGTCAAAGGCCAACCAGATGGACAGGATAATGACTATGATCACACTTTATAGAGTTACACAACTTAATGAGGACCATTCTGGTTAATTCATATGCCACTAACAAAGCCCGCATCATACCACATAATTAACACATCAAATGTGACTGACTCATAAATATACATCAATGTCTATTTAGGAGTCAAGCATAATGCACAGCTGTCGGCAGAGTGAGCAGACTGGGTGGCATGTTGACAGACTGAAGGAGGGATTTGACTTTTTTGACTTTCCCTTTTCCCATTTGTTCATCCATCAGCTGGTGGCCGGGTTGAGGTGAGGTGAGGTGGTGTTTTTAGGAGGAGTAAAACCATGTGGCTTCTCTGCTCCTCTCTGGCTCTTCTGGCCCTCAGCTTTGGATCATGTGACCCTCTGGTGTCTGAGCAAGGTGAGTTAACCCTTTCCATACAAGATGTAAGCTCTAGTATTTGCATATGCAGTGAAATGTAAAATTCAGAAATGTTTTGTTTAACAAAATGATTTTTTTTTAACAAATATTCTTATTTTGTTTTTGTGACAAGAACTGGAAAATTATCTGGTTAACTTGCAAGTAATCCAAAACAGGAGAGTGCCTTCTAGTTGCTGTAAAAAAAAAGCTGTAACATGCACACTGGAAACCTAAAAATACTTGTGTATTTTAACCCAAACCCTCTTCCTAACACCAGTTTAGTAACTTTTGTGCCTGACTCCAATGAAGCACAGAAATCAAAATGAGAGTCTAACTGCTCGTTCTGAGTCAAACGTTGGCTGTGTTTGCCTCCTTTGTCGGTCCTTTTAAGTAGACGCACTCCCGTATGTCATTACAGGAGAGTTTACAAAGAAACGACCAACATGATTCAAATTATTCAAATGTATCCATTATTTTAATTTAGATTTTTTAAATTTTCCATTATAAATGCCGATAGAGTGGCTAATAGTTAAATTTCAGCCGATAATATCGGCCTACCAATACATCGTTTGGGCTCTAATCATTGTTAGGAAATACTTGTTGCCTAAATAGCTATCAAGATACCAAATAAGCTTGCTGCTTTTGCTAAGGCTGCTAAATTTAGCATCAGATTATATGGACAGATATTCCCATTGAGCTCTCTCCAAAACAGTTAATGAATGCACTTGAGAGTTTGCTTCTTTTTTTTTTTTTCCCAAATGAAAACTGAATGTACAAAAAGAAAATGAGTTACATCACTACCTTTTGTGGACCACTTTTTTAAATCCTTATTTATGAACTTTCTCTACTGCAAAAGCTGTGAGCAAAATGCTTCTAAATATTAAAGGTCACAAAATGGAAGACATTGCCCTCAAACTGCTTCTTCTAACAGTTTGTTTAAATGCTAAAAAGATAATAAAGTCATACAGAAGTGCCTTTTTTGCCTGCAGCACCACTTTTTTTTAAGTTACAAACTGGATGTCTATCTTCTGAATTTGATGGAATTGTGTCTGTGGGTATATGTGCCCTGTAAGTATTGTAGCCCCAAGGCAACAATGAAAAGAGTAATTACAACCTGTGTGTTCAGTGCTGGTGGCTGTTGGTAGCTGAGTGGTTAGACTGCGGCAAAGAGGCGTGTGAGTTTACCATGTGCGGTTTGGTTCCTCTTCATGAGCCGTCAGCCAGTTGAGGTCGAGTATTTGTATAGAAGAAGCATGCAGTTGAATGTCTGTATGTGTGGTCAGGTGCTAGCTTGCCTGTTTGTTGGGGCGAATGTACGTGTTACCATTTTTATCCAGGTGTATAAGTGTGTAAGAAAGACACAGAAAACCCAGAACACAAGTGGCAAAGGAGAAATTTATTTTATTTTCTCATTTCTTTCTTTCTTTATTTTACTTTCAGCTGCCATACTCCTTTATCGCACTGTCAGTATGTTCTCAGGCCCGGATCTGTGATATCACGTGGGGGGTCGTGCAATCCGCCATAGCTGGCTGAGCTCTGAAGGGAACTTTGTGGAGGAGTGGGCCCCTCTTGGGAGGCTGTAGACGGAGCATTTTAGATGAGACTGAGTCAGCTTGCTGCTCCCCTGAGTCTTTCCCTCCAGTGGTTGGAAGAAAGTGCTTTCTGAAGTGCAGCTATAATACTTAGTCCCAGCAAGCATCACATGCGCATGCACACACTAATGCTTATGCAGACACACACACAGAGACACACACACACACACACACACAAACACACACTATTCCTCCGACTCATCCAAATCACCACTTGCTGGTAATGTGCTGACATTACAGCAGGAAAGCTGGTTTAAGTAAAACTAGTGTTGACGAGTCAAGCTGGATGATCGCACTGCAGTACTAAAGTCTAACTTGCAAAGACTAGTCCCCATAGTTAAAGTCAAATTGCTGAAATTATTTGCCATAAAGTACTGACACTATGCAATCTGAATGGCAGAGAAGAGATTTTCCATAAAGTTTAAACAATCAATAGCTAATTTTTTAAATCCGCATCTGAATAATGCAGCACTGTTGATCACCTTATAAAGTTGAGTCTATTTGTGCGTCGAGGGAAGTTGAAGGTCCAAAGGGCCGTTCAGAACATCACTGCTGGCCCAGCTTGTTGACTAACAAATGCCTCTGACTGTTTTATCTGTGTTCTGCAGGGGGGAAAAAAGGCTCCTTTGGAAAAAGCAACTAATGAGGGTGCAAAACGTTTAAACAACATTAACTCAAGAGTTAAGAAAGTAGTAGGTTATTGGATTCCATCCAAGTACTGTACAGTGCATAAAAGTGACCATAATAGTCATTATTTACCTTTTGCACTTTTCTCTGGTGATCAGATCCAGGATCATAAATTGATATAGGCACATGTGCACACAGGATGCCAAACATTATTTAATCCCAATTGTCTAGGTTTATTGCTATGCAGAGCTTGTAAATGTGTGTCATGATTCAGTTTATATCCATGTGTGTGTGTGTGTGTGTGTGTGTGTGTGTGTTTGTGTGAGAGAGAGCATATGAAGTTGAGCCAGAGGCCTACAAGGGGAAAATGAGTGAGCTCATCTCCCTGCAGTGTTGTGTTTTAAGTCTTTCCACTCCTCTGTACTGCAATTTTATCTCTGGAAAATAACCAGGAATGCTCTCTCTCGTCTGTCTCGTTTGCCCGACAGGGCAAGTAATACACTGTCTCCCTCTGTCTAAATCCCTTCTTTTTTTTTTATCACCATCTTCGTTTAGCTCTTTCCCCACAGGTTTACCTTACACAGGCTATATTTATTGCGTTGAACTATCAAATACATCACCCAATGTGTCCCTTTCTTTCCCATATGTTGTCTTTAATAGACCCAGGAAGTGGAGGACTACCTCTGAGCCTGACTTTCTGCTGATCAGCAGCCCAGTCCAATTATCTTGAAATGCCACATTGTAAAGCACATTCAATAAGCACCATGCCATCTCTTATTCCAAACCACACAGCACATACTCTTGACACTGTGAGCAGACTTGTGACCTCTTTCCTCTTTAGAAAGTACTCTGCCAAGTCTCTACTGCTCAGAAAACAAAACTACAACACAGGCCTGACCACAACGAGGCACTGGTAGATAAGGCCACTGGTACTTTAACCTTTGAAAGTTTGTTAAATATCACTCACAATGCAAAAAAAAAGGTCAAATGCAACTTATTTTTGTTGAAATGTAGCAGAGGTCAGCTAAAGTTGAGTGGATAACTATGTACATACACATAGTTCTGTCATAATGAATGCCTTAAGGGTATGAGTTTAATCATGTGCTTGAGTTTCCTTACTGTGTACTTAGAATATTAATCACCCAGGTGTGTCCTTGCCTGACACTTTTTTTTTTAACTTTTTAACCCTCCAAGCTAAGTGTAAGAATGTATACATCAAAAAGTAGAATTTTCTCTCACTAAAGACCTTTACATGTCTTGAATATTTATCCTTGGCAGTGTGGAGACTTGAGGGGAACATTCTCAGCAGTGTGCTCTGTGACTGCCAGTGTAGTATCATTACCTGCTTTGGCAAGACTCAAACACAGCCCATCAAAGAGGAAGTGAACCCAGCCAAGACCATCCAATCTCTTTAAGGCTACATGCAGCTACTAGCAGGATCCTGGAGTGGCAGTCATACTTTGTGCTAATTAGCTTGTCAACAAGCAAATGCTTTCATTTGATCACAGCTTGAGAGGAAATGGGGTTCAAGTTCCGTAGTGTGTCCACTGCCAAACTGCCTGAGCACGCCGCAGTCCACTAAAAAAATCATCCATCCTCTGAGTTTTGTAGAAGTAGTTTGTTTTTTTTTCCTCAAGTACAGATTTAACGCTAAAAAGCAAACACAGAATTTTTAGCAATAATGTTTAACTGGTTAACCTTAAAATAACAGCATTCCTTCCCACCCCTCATCCATTTATCTGGAATATTGCATTTATTATCAGAGGATTATCTGTAGCCTATTGATGTCTCACTAGTAAATCAAAGAATCTCTGAATGTGTGTGTCTAACCCAGTCACTGGATCCACATGTTTGGGACCTATAGGTAAATATAGTGTTGAGTTTAAGGTTTGCCCTAATAGCCATGTTTAGAATGACCACTGTACTAGTTGTGAATAATGAGAAAAGCTTCCCCCAGCCATTAGTGTGCGTTGATGTGTTCTGAAAAGGATGTCAAATTGTTGAGGTATTAAAAGTTTATTCAAGCACTTAAGTATTTATAGACTATTAAGCTATGTTAGCATTAACTTTAGCAGCCTTAACTGTTTTAAGCGTAATGCTTACATGTTAGCATGCTAAAGCTAATATCTTTATATTATGCTATCAGAACAAAGGTAGCACAACTTAGCGAAGCCCACAGCAACAAGCAAAACAACTCACTGCTCTCCAGTGACTTTGTATTATGACCCGGCCACACAGTCCTGGCAGTCACTGGTTGCAAGGGAAAAATGACTGGTTGCAAGTGGTTGCTGGTAGTTGCTATAAAATTGATTTCTAGGCCCAATGAACCCACAGTAACCACTGTTTGCAGAAAGAGTGAGAGGGAAACCATACATCTGCTGTGATGGATGGTTTGGTAGTGGTACCCATGAAAAGGCAGGCCAAAAGAAGAAGAAGCAGATGGTTTCCATCAGACACAGGGTCTAAAATAATCTTCTGACACAGCAAAATCTAATATTTTTTTACCAGTGTCTATTCTATATGTCATACTTAGGGTTTCCGTTTACTGAAATTCTAAGTTGCTGAAGGCCATTGTGCTAAAATCATGCTGAAAGTTGCCTGTGAAGCTTAGTTGTCCTAAAATTGTCACTAAAGAGACAATAGCTTTTTTTAAATTTTATTTAAATAAAAGAAAAAAAAAGTCTTCAAACTTAATTTCTTTATCTTGGTATGCAGTCAGCTATTCTTAGTATATAGCCTCGGGAGTGCTGGTCTGGGTGTTTGGCGTAAGTTGCTTTTCCTGAAGTGACACTTCACACCTCACATTACCTATTATGTTTCCACTTTCTCTTTTTTTTCTGCTCTCCTTTGTTCATCCTTCCTCATCTCTCCACCTTCTCCTCGCTTGTGTTGTTTAACTTTTTATTGTGCTGCCCGTTTGCCTGCAGCCAGGGTCTCTCCATTCCACACCTGACAAAGCCTTCATCTCGATTCTGTCTGATGGAACTGAGGCAGTGATGAAACCAACCCCCACACAAAAAAGAAAAAAAAAGAGAGCAAAAACTAGCAACAAAAAGGAGATCTTACCATGTCTTGACTTAAAAAAAAACAACAACAAAAAACAACAAAACAAAAAGAAAACCTCTCAGTGGGAGATATACTGTAAAGACAGACTCTTGCTTTATGTGTGTGGAGATATGTGTGTATGTGCTTGTGAGGCTGCACTTTGTGCTGAGTTGGCAGATTAGGTTTCGGGATGGAGCAGTCAAGTTATAAAATACAGTATGTGTGACTGTGTGTGTGAGAGAGAGCATGTGAAGACAGGATTTAACAATGAGTGACAACATCAGGGGCCTTGGAAGACTCTAAAACAGTGCTCGATGCTTTCTCCAAAGGTTCTGTTGTTCGGAAGTCACGTCCAATACATGCGATTTCGTTGACTTTTAATCTGAAGTTTCTCTTAGCTCCCCCAACATTGCTGCATGACATCTATTTTTCCACACCTTGATTTGTATTTGTTGACAGCAATGAGAGAATGACAGACTGCGGGGGCTCACAGAACAAAATGTGCTGCGCTTTGCAATACAGTCATTTGTATTTTGAAAGCAAGATGGGCGGAAACTGCAGTGCGGAAAGAGGCGATCTTGATAAAATGTGATGAATCACTAAAAGAGATTTCTTTTTTCTTTTTTGGGGGGAGGTGGAGGGGCTGGCCTCCATGAAATTAAATAACAAGGTCTTGCTTAAAGTTGCTTGGATGCTATTATTTTAGTCATTATATTAATCTGTTTCACCTCATTTTGGAGTGAGCCTTGATAAAGCTGCATTTTGGCTGGAAACATGCACAGAATCATCCCATTGCATGCTCCAAGGCAGTGCACCCTGCAGCGCTGCCTGTTTCAAAGGACTCCAGAGACTAAAGCCGTATTTGCACGAGATTAGTATTGCCGTGGTGTTTAATGTGATTAAACTCCCACATCTGTGTTTCTTGTGCAGCACGGGAATTGTGAAGTCTGCGCTTTACTGACACTGACATTAATATTAATTGTTGAGCCTGTTGAATGACAGCAAAATGTTCCTTACCAAAAAAGGAATACTGTATCCAACCAAATTTTTGAGATTCCGCTTTTGTGATATATTTAAACTTGTTCTTTCTGTGAACTGGCCTGCAGCGTAGCAACCCCGAGCCTATGTGACTTTGCACCCAAAAGGGTATCCAAATTTTTATTCCAGTGCAGACTCTCAACAAAAGCTTGCAAAAAGTGGAAAAATGACAGAGATGCTGATTTGCCCAGGATTAATTTAATCAGAAAATCTCTGTGAAATTTGGTATGTATTTTGAGGTGGAATTTTTACTTTGCAAATTATGGACATGGCAGATTAAGATCACAAATTACCAGAGGTACCCCCCAAGTAATATTTTTGCTTGTGAATAGGAGAGAGCAATTTCTTCAGCCTTCTACTCCTTAATCCTACCATTAAACCATTGATCATTAAAGTAAATATTTGTAGCCACAATTTGCAAAAAATTACAAAAAATTCTAGACCAAGCGTGCTTTTTTTTTTTTTTTGAAAGAGTTAGCGTTGTTTCTCTGTAGTAAAGAACAAGAAAATGCAGGATTTGGTGGAGGTTGGGGCGGTGCGGTGGTTTGTACATTGTCCAAAGACAAGCTTGTTAAGTAAATTGGTGATACTGGCCATTGGTGTGGATGTGAGAGTTTGTGGTATTGCCACTCACTCTGCTGGCCCTGCGACTGCTGACCTGTTCAGATATAGATCACCTCTTTCCTTAAGGAAGCTGGGATAGGCTCCAGCCCTGTGACCTTAATTTGGATAAGCAATTAACAAAACAGATTTGTAGATGGTCTGAAATTTTGCAGTTTACAGTGTAGCAGATTGCCATGAAGTGCTAATCACTTACAGTGATTGTATTATTATTATAAGTTGAGGCCTCATGGATTTTTTAAGAGAAATTACAACCTTTAATGTAAAGCTACTATGAAGCATCTTATTCCTTTACTGTTATGTTAATTACATATAAAAACAGCTAAAAACCAAATAACAAGTTAAAAAGCAGAGAAAAATGAAGCCTTTTTATCCAGTCAGCTGATATCTGTCCACTAATGCCCACTAATTTATTCCAGTAGACTTAATCATCCATTGCTGCATGTGAACACAGGGTGCTAGCATAGCCCTTCTCTTCATGCTGGAAGTAGGAAATAAACTTGCTGTCTCTTCTCTTTTCTGCTGGGTTTGCACAGAAGTAGCGACCAGCTACCCATATGCATGTTCTGTTTGTGCCTCCCTGTAGCAGCCACTGGATTAAACAACTTTCCTGGCAGAAACTTACAACAACATACTGACTTGCTGCACAGTTTTCTGGTAGAAATGAATGCTACATAAAAGTCTGCTCTGTATAAATACATTTATTTAATGCATTATGAGGAAAAAATATAATTGTTCTGCACATAACATCTCAGTACTTGCAATCTGTTGATAGCAACAGTTGATTCTGGAAGGCTGTAAACCCTTTTAATTTACAGTTGGCACCTTTAAGTAAGCCCCATTCTTTGAACTGATGTAAAGAGCTCTTTAAGGCCTTCAGGCAAAAACACAACAACACCAAAAAAACCCAAAAAACCAAAAAAAAAATAAATACAACAGTCGTGCATGCCTATCAGTCTAGCGATAGATTTAAAAATATTGCCCTGGAGCCGTTTGATGCTCCATTACAGGATCAGCAGAAAAGCTGTAGTTGTTGTTTGTGTCAAAGGGCACGTGTCTACAGCAAGCTAAGCAAAAGCTTTTTCCTTTCCCCATTGCAGGTGAAATTTGTACTACCGCAGACACATACCCTTTGACACAAACCTGTAATGCAGCACCAGCCACAAACCAGCCAAAAAAGGACATTGGTGCTCTGCTTATAAATATATGTGAAAAGACCACGTCTTTTTAGAGTCATGTGACTGGATAGATGAATCAGATATAAAGTTGTTGGCATGTTTGGTGCAGACTAAAGAGGATCCTCATACCAGTTGTGAAGCACAGTAGCAGAAATGCTCTGGTTTGGGGTTACTTTGCTGCCTCAGGCCTTCGGTTCTTGATCCAGCTGTGGATGATGCAGCATACTGAAGAGGAACTGGACCTTTTAATGCTCAAATGAAGGCTTATTGAATGGCCTAGTCCACTCCATATCTGAAAGCTGCGGAAATGTTATGGAGTGATTTGTAACGAGCAACATATGCAAAGAAAACAACCTCAAGCATGCTGCAGCTGAAATATTTTTTTCAGCAAAGTGTCAGAGTGTGTGCAATTATGCAAATTGCAGATGAGTTATTTCTACCGAAGTGGGCAGTGCTACCTTTTAAAGCCAAGGGGGCAATTACATGTGTAGAGTCTTACTTGAGTTGATTTTTTTTTTTTTTAAATAAGTGATTGAAAAAGCACATCATCCTTGGACGTTGTTCACCTGGGGAGTTCCAAAAAGTCCAAAAATATCAAGAAGGCAACATTTTAATGGAACAGGCTTTTTTTTTCACATAAATGTATTACATTTGTCAAATATGGCCTTCCTTTCTGATTGAAAGGGCAGCACTGCATGGGATTAAACTGAAATATCAAATTTTTAGCTTTGGCATAAGGCACATGTGAATGATCTAGAAGAATAATCAGTAAAAGAGGTCATTTAAATTTTGTTTTTTATTATTTTTTTTAAATATATATTGAAACAGGGCATCATATGCTTCCAGATTATCTACAGTCAAAGTTAAAAATAAAAAATCTAAAAAAGTGTGCCCAGCAGAATGCCTTGCTCCTTGGCCCCATAGAGATCAATTAAGGGTGGATCACAGCGTTTCACAGGGTCCACGTCTACCTGTACTTTCCCGGTTTCACTACACACACACACACACACACACACGCACACACACACCCCACCCCTCCCCATAGTCAGGCAGGCCGCTCTGACAGGCAACACTTTTCTCTGCAACCTCCCCTGACAGGGTGAGAACACATCCATCAAACAGAGGCAACCGCGACAGACAAGCTTGGTGCTAGACAACCTGTCAGACTGGCTTGTGTTCCACTCGGCATAGCTTTGCCCTCATTTCATCTTCCTCTCTGTGTTTTACACTTTTTTTTCTTTTTTTAACTTTCGGACTCCCTTTCACCCCCACAATCGTCCATTCTCCTTCCTCAAGATCAATATTTCTGTATATATTCCTGTATCTCAACTGTATAAATGTTTGAAGTTGCTGGCTCTCTGTCCTTTTCAGTCAGCAGTAAGTTTCAAAGGTTATATTTGACACAACTTCTCCAACAACTTCTTTACATCTCACAAATGCTTGTCTTACAGTACATGTCAGGGATTTTACTTGCTACATACCCCCGTTTTTATTTATTTATTTTTCCTCGCATCATAGATGTGCAGTGCCCATCCTTACAAGTGGAGGACTGGAGGTTTCCTCAAAGTGCCAGGACAGACATCACTGGTGAAGAGACGAGCTCCAATACACATGCCATTACCTGAATTTTAAATTATTATTTTTTTTGTGCTGTTGCTCACATACGTCTTGTTGTTTTCAGGCTTTAATCTGGTGAGGCGATTTTCACTGCTCAAGAGTAAAGATGTCAAGAAGATCCGCAACCCTCGAGGACCCGTCATCTTCCGCTTGGGCAAGACTGCACTCTTACGCCCCAGCAAGTAAGTCTGCTGTACATCTCTTGCTCCGCGTGGCGCTCTTTTTCCCCCCGGCGCCACCAGACAAACCCGTGCACAAGCATACAGCCTTAGATCACAGGAAGAGAACTAGTGAATTTTCTGCAGGTTTTCCAGCTTTCTGGATGCCTGTGTGGACAGGCTCTCTGTTTGCATGTCATATCTGAACAAACAGAACAGCAGAGAGACTGAACACCCTCAGCTTATCAGCCTCTTAACTCTCTCTCAGAACATCAGCACTGTCCAGATGCTAGTGTGTATAATATTAATAAAAAAGATAATTGGCAAACCATATGCAGTGGGTCAATCTGTGATTGCATTTCCAGGCATACCACTTCATTTCCCTCACCACTGACACAGGCTTGTAAACGGAACTGTAACAACTTGTTGGTTTTCCACTTGTAACCGCATGTACTTATAACCAGCTTTCATAACCAAATGCATGACTTATAAGAGCGGCGTCTTAATTAGTAGGTGGGCTGCAGTTGGCTGAAAAAGAAACAGTAAAAAAAAAAAGTTTGATTTTAAAGGCTGAATTGGACAGCTCGTTCTTAACTCGTTTCTGCATGACGAGACCTGCAGCCATAAAATGCAGCAACTCATGGCTTCCTTCCCTTCTATGCTTTTGCAGCTTGACATGCTGTAATTATGCCTTCTTGGGTTTTCACGTCGTTATTACACAGCAGTCGGGCATAGACTGTGTTTGGGATTGTGTGAAAATTGCTTATTAGAGCTCTGTGCTGGCTTTTTTTTCCGGCTGGATGAGCTTCTCTCTGCCCACCGATAAAGCAGTTTTTCAGAACGTGCCAATTGGGTCAGCACACAGTATTTTATCACTCTGTCCAGCGCCGCGAGCTGTGAGCTCCACTCAGTTGAAAGGCCCGATGAATCTGTCTACGGAGCACTCTTTTTCGGTTGAGACGTTTTGTTCTAAAAGTGTCACATATATTGTTTGTCACAGACTTAGAGAGTAGTCGTACTTATGAAAAAACCAGGAGAAAAACACCAAAAAAAGCTGTCACTTCTCAGGAAACCAGCATCTTAGGAGCCAAAGAGGAAATACCAAGATGTTTTTGTTTTGCCTCTAACCATACAAAGAAACGATGGGAACACCATCTCTTCTTCTCTGCTGCTGGTTTGGGATTTTGTGAGGGTGCGGCGTTTATTGAAATTTTGATGCCACCGAGAGCTTTACTGTCAGTTTTATCAGTGAAGAATGCTACCTGGGTCTTTTTAACTGAGACAGAAAATAATCAATGTTAGCACATCAGCTTTGCTTGCTGGGTACCTTTCATTTTGCTTGCGTCTCTCCATGCATAGAGCTCACCGCCATTGATAGGGCTCTGCAAATGATTGCACAAAATCTGGAAAAGCCTAGATCAAATAAGGGCTATTTTCTGACAGCTGTGAATGCTGATTCTTTGTTATTTGTTTGTATGATGTATTTATTTATTGCTTTAACTTGCCTAAATATCACTTTATGAATAGGTTACTGACAATTAGAAAAGAAGAATGTAGGCATACAAGAGTTTAAGGGATGCAGTGGTCAGGGATCAAAAGGTAAAGGGTCAAATCCAGGAAATAAGTGAATTCATCATTACAAACCCTCAGGTTTGTTTTGTTGCTGGGTATTTATGCATATGTCCTTACAGCCCTGTGCAAAAATCTTGTGTCACCCGTCTTTTCTTTTGCATCCAAGAAGTCAGGCTTTTGTGTAATTTGGTTAAAGTGGTCTTAAATTGGTTCTCAAGGGTTTCTGAATGTCTTTCAAAGCTTTTCTTTGGACATTAGCTGCTTTTTTACTCATTTTCAGTCCAGTCCTTGTACCTTGTTTGTTGAACCACTTAACAGTGACCTATGGACCATTCAAGCATTTAGAAAAAGCAGCTAACTCAAGGGATGAACCAGTGTTGTGTCTACACATAACAGACGACTTAGCAAAGAACCAATTTTAAATTGTATCTTTAGGCACTTTGATACTAGCAGCCTGTCGCAAGAACACATAATTTGCTCACATTTCTTTAGCCAAATCTATGAAAAGTGCCAAAGATAAGACAGACATAAAATACAGCAGTGTTTTGGCATCAATAAGGTGACTCCCCAAGAGCTGTTAGCTGAAAACCTGCCATAACTCGGCATGGTGTGTAGTTTGTCCTTAAAAATATGACAAAACTGCAAAAGTGGAGGACAAAAGAAGAAGTGGCAGGCCTATAAAATGATCTACTGCAGAAGAATAATATCTGAAAGTCATGTTCTGCCAAATTACACAAGAACTGTACTGAAAGTCAGTGTTAACACATCTTATGGAATGATTAATCCAAATGTGCAATTTTTGCTTCCCTTAATCATCTATTGTATGCATAGAGTAGGTCAGGAGAGAGGTACAACAGTGAGTCTCTACAGCCACCTGTAAAACACGGTGGAGGCTCTGTCATGATTTGGAGCTGCATATTAGCCAGTTATGTTGGGGCTCTTGTCAACAGCTTCATTTTTCAGCATGACAATGATCCCATACGCACCGCAAATGCAGTAGGAGCATATCTAGATAGAAAAACACACAATGGAAGACTATCAGTCATGGATTGGCCTCCCTAGAGCCCAGATCTCAACATTATTGAAGCAGTGTGGGATCATGCTGACAGAGAACAGAACAAAAGGCAGCCAAGATCCAAAGGAGAGCTTTGAATGTCCTTCAAGAAGCCTGGAGAACTATTGCTGAAGACTACTTGCACTGGGTGAAAAACTATGTAACAAACAACGCACATCCAGCACAGACTCCCTGTCACTCACACGGCTTTTTAATTCATTGCCTGTGAGGCCGACTCAAGTGAAGGACGTGTGTTCTGTAATTGGAAAGTGGTGTTTTGCCTTTGTATCCCAGGCTAATCCATGCTAATGAAAACGAGTGACAGACAGATGAAGCTACTTGTCTCTCGCCTCTCTCAGATGTCTGTTGACAGTGAAATGGGCACCAGTCACAGCTGGTACACGTATTTTAATTTCAGCAAAATATAATGTGGTTGCTTTGGGCGTGTTTCTGTTATGCAGCTCCAGTGTATAGAAGTCATTCTCTATTATTATGGAATGAGGCCACGGTGAAAGCTAGTTAAGTCAGAAATGAAATGCATTTTAACGAATTTGACATTTAAAACAGAAAAGAAGTGGTACAATTTTTAGTTTATTTAAATATTTATGCTGCTCTTATTAAAAGAAAAATAGTTGATAACCATATCTTACAAGCTTACAATATTAAGATACAGTCACTGCAGCATATAAAAGAGCAAAAGACAAATAGCAACTGTATTTATGGCTACTGTTGAATTGATGTGTCAATCTTACAATATATGATATCTTTTTTAACTTTTTTATACTTGGAATCTTTTATTCTCTTTTCTGAATCCTAACTTGGGAGCTGCTACGACCACACTGTTCGGCAGCTCAACTTTAATTTTTCCAGATGGGGGATCTGGAACATAATTAGCAGTGCTATCAATGTGCCTCTGGGGATGGCAGTGTCAGTCAGTTATTTGGTCTGTTGATTGGTTGCTCCGCCACTTGGGTCCAAACCAAAACATCTCAGAAACTACTGAATGGATTGCTATAAAATTACTCTGGTGATCACCTTGGTTTACCCTCTAGTGCTACCAGCAGGAAGACGTATCTTGCTTTTAGTGAAATGTCTGAGAGCTGTCAAATTGACTGACATATCAACTGATATAAATTTGTAGAGGCAGCCAAGGTGCCCAGAGGATCAATCCTAAAGAAGTTGGTAATCCCCTGACATTTCAGCTAGCACAAGACACTGACATTTGTGCTTCTGAAAGAAAACTCTCCGCTCATGGATAGATGGGCATGAAATTTGAATCGCACATTGACTGCCCCTCAAGAAGGACGGTAATAACTTTTACTTAAGGCGAATCAATTTGCAAAGCTTTCTATTGTCTTCAGCTGTAATATCTGCATGTGAGCATTGTCCCTGTGAAGATGCTGACTAACATTAAGAGTGCACCCTTATAGGCCCATTAGAATGGCTGCAGACCACTTAAGAAAGAGTAAGAGAGTATTCAACATTTTCTGAGCAGTGGCACCAGTGCTTAACTGTCCACAGCAACAGGCAACCTTGTGTGGGGTTATGATGAATATGTAGTTAACACAAAATCAGTTTATATCATTCACACTCCTAAACTGTAGGATGGCAAATTGCAGTCACAAACAGGAGTGGAAGATTAGGTATTTCCTCACAACAAACTAAAATAAAGTCCGTGCTAGAAATTACTTTTAACAGACTCTACTTTATTCCACTGAGATGTCAAGCTAGAAGCTAAACCACTTTTGAAATTCACTGATTTGGCTTATGAGTCTAACATATTGCTGTCGTTGAGCCAAGTTTCAGTCAGAATAAAGTGGAATAGTTCTTACTCAGATTCCCTGTGCTCAATTTTAGTGACAACAGGACTTATTTTTTTTTGTCCTTTCAGCAAAAGAGTGAGAACTAATAGTGGACATGGTTATGTTAGCCTTCAGCTTTACTCTGCTTCACTTTGTTCAGCCGATATTTGTTCTGCACTTTGACATACCTTTGGATGCTTAAAAAAATTAATCATGCAGTTTTTCTTGATTGCATGTGCCATCAAAATCAGTGCCATCAAAATCATTTCAGAGATGTTACTTTATGGTAAAGTAGTTACATATTATTCCTTTAATATGGATCAACACCATCATCATCATCATTTATGTCTTCTCCTTATTATTATTATTATTTTTGCTGCTCCCTTTAGGGGTCGCCACAGCGGCTGGAAATCTTCCCTTTCACCCTTGCTGCTATCTTTCTGTCACAAATCAGCCCTGGCACTCATCTCCACCCACTCCACCCATTCTTCCTCCATTCCTTTGGATGGTTGAGCCCATGTATTTAAACTCATTCACCTGTAGGCCACACTGCAGATGCTCTCATACCAACAGAGATTTATATATATATATATATATATATATATATATATATATATATGTATATAAAATATATATATATAATATATGTGCTGCTGTATGCAAACTTCATTTTCTTTCCTAGGCTCGACACATGTTTAAAATTCTGCTTGCCAACGGGAGAGAGTTAGTCTGTAATAACATATGTCCACTGTAGCCCGAAGCTGTGTTTTTTTTTCTCTCTCTTCTTTTTTTTGTGTCAGGTTCTGGCTGTTTAAAATTCCTTGCATTTAGTTGTGTATAATACTTTCAGTGATAGAAGCCCTCTCCACTGAAAGCAATTGATTCCAGCACAGTTAGAACCCAATATAAGGGTGCCTATATTCCTCTCCAGGTGATATTCTCATCTTGAACCACAGATCTGCTTTTTCAACATTAGATTTCCTCTCCCCATCTTCCCCTGTGCCTCTCTGGCTTGCAGAGACTTTCTTCTTCCTCCTCTTCCTCTCTCTCTCTCTCTTTTAACAAGAGAAGCCAAAGTAACTTTCTCTCAGAGTTAGAAGAGTCTAGGATCTGAATCTGCTGGGCCTGTACTGAGTGATTTATCTCCCCATTGCATGTTTGTGCGTATGTGCCTGACCCTGAACATAATAGGCCAAGTTGCAGTACTTCCAACTTAAAAGTCAATAGTTTCAGTACTGTGAGTGCTTTTGTGCCCTGCAGATCATGTCACTAATCGACAGCAAAACAACTGTGTTCTCAACATTGGATTTTCTGTCTCTTGTCTCTATTTCCCTGTCTGTTTCTCTTTCTTGCACGCACTTTTTCATTTCATCTCCACAAGCTGTTTGAACCCAAAGGTTTCCTATATATTATTTCTACCTATGTACTTTGCTGGGGATTAGTTAACCATAGAACAGTAACACCAGGTGATTTTCACCCAGGTGAAAGTGAGCGTGATAGTTTTACAAAACTCACATTAGTGTTCTCGGGTTACAGGCAAGTTCTCATGCATTTTCATATGGTACCCTTTGTGTAATTTTTGTACTCTCTCTTATCTTTCGTTTGCTTTCTCTCATGTGTTTTTCTTTATAACCCTTTTCTTCCGCTCATCTTTCCTTTGTTTTGACATCCTGTAGTCGGCTGTTTTCCCTTGGATCTTCCCTCAGTTATAAATCACTGTCACCCCACTTCTAGGAAGGGGAAACCAGCTGCTCCTTCATCTTTCAATACATCTACACACTTCCATGCAGTGAATATGTGTGTGTGTGTGTGTGTGTATTATATTTATGTGCTTAGGTGCCCTTGACCAAAACTGAGGGATGAGGCTTGCCAGACTGTATCTGCTATGAAAATGAATGCCAAAGGGTAACACACAAAGCTTGTGCATTGTACTGCAGTCACAAAATGTATAGTGAAAAAAAAGAAAGAAAAACAAATGGAAAAAATAGACATAGAAAAAAAAACATGCATGGAAAAGAAGAAGGCTTGCACAGAAGTGTGGAAATACACAAATGCACATAGGGTTACTTTGTTACTCTGAACTCGAGAGAACGTTGTTCCTGTTAGTAAATGCCTAATTAAATGTGATGGCAGCTCTCTGGTTACTGACGGCCTTCATGTGAAGATGGATCATATTTGCACATAACACACACTATGCATCTGTAGGTTGACATATATTTGTACCCCATAAGTATACCTAGACACATATAAATATTTCTATACATGCACATTACACTGCTCAAAAAAGCACAATATCTCCCAGAGGTGTTCTATTGGATTCAGGTCAGGTGAGCGTGGGGGACAGTCAATGGTATCATCCTCCAGGAACTCCCTGCATACTCTCGCCACATAAACCCGGGCATTGGCATGCACCAGGAGGAACTCAGGACCCACTGCACCAACGGAGTGTCTGACAGTGGGTGCAAGGATTTCATCCTGAAACCTAATGACAGTCAGGGTGTTGTTGCCTAGCCTGTAGAGGTTTGTGTGGCTCTCTGTGGATATGCCTCTCCAGACCATCACTGACCCACCACCAAACTGGTCATGCTGAACAGTGTTACAGGCAACATAACGTTCTCCATGGCTGCTCCAGACTCATCTGTCACATGTGTTCATGGTGAACCTTCCAATTCTGGCATTATTTGGCAAATTCCAATCAGGCAATGGCACCTGCTCAGCGTTGCTCTTGTTTGTTTGCCTGTTCTTAATACCTGACTACTGCAGGTTTAAGTGACTCAAATAGTTTTCATAACTCAGAACGATGTCAGAAGAATCATGCCGGGACACTGTCCGCAGGTACCCATTCTCACCCATGGCACACAGGGCTTAGATGAAGACGAAGGAGTCTGCTTCAGTTGAGTTTTCACCACTGGAAATACTTTGATTGGCACAGGCTAGGGTGCTGCGTTCTGTAGCTGCAGGACACAGGACAACCTGGACCAGGAAGCTGGCAAGTTAAAGAATAGTGTTGGCTATCTGTCAGGTAATGTCTAGAAGGTTAAGGCTTTCAGGGCATGTTTGATCGATTTTGTGTGCTCTAAGTGTGACAGATAGACAAATTTTTGTTGCTCTTCCATAAACTTAGTTTCACAAGGGACAGAGTTTTAAAAGTCTGGTCAAAATCAGCACAGCAGAAGCTGAAACATCCTGACCTTTACCACCTGAAAAGCACCAAAAGCTCTGGATACTGACCTATTTCCCAAAACAATGTGTTAGCAGTCATTTGGGATACTCATGACAATAGCTCTAGTTTTCTGTTCATTCCTCATTGACTCCTAAACTCTGGATATTCCCCTTTCTCTTTCCTTTTGTTTCCTGCCTTTCTCATTTCTCCTCCAATAAAGACAGAAATGCCTCAAAAAAGCCATTAAAAATACATTATAACTTCATGCTTTTAGTTTGTAGAATGAGCCCTTTGTAGTTAAATTTATTTTTTTAACTTTTTTATTTTCTCTGACTGGATCTCAGTGAGTTTTCTAAACTGGTGAGTGTGAGAGGCTAGCACTCCCCATGAGCTTTCAGTATAAAATTGGAGAAGTCTCACTTTAATTATTCTCTGTGTGTAGTTTCACAGTTTGCAGCTCCTGTGAAGAGAGGAGTATCTTGTACCTGACCCTTCTGAACTTCTGTGTTCCAGCCAGGTGTTCCCCCATGGCCTGCCGGAGGAGTTCACCCTAGTCTTCACCCTGGCGTTAAAGAAACCTGCCTTGAGGGACACCATCTACCTCTTTCAGATATCGGATACGGAGGGATATCCACAGGTGTGGCTCACTCATCATTTCCGTGGCTTTACACGCACTTTTTCTTCCTATTCTCTCAATACTCCCTTCTCTCTCTGCCTTGATCTTTCACCTTTTATTCATCTCGCTTTTTGTCTCTTCTTTCTCACCGCTGCTCACCTCTCTCTTGCGTAGTCATCTACTTTCCCTTTTCGATTTCTTTTCTCTCATGACATCTTTTCAATTTTCTCCCCCCCCTTTCATTCCACACGCCTTTTGTCCCTTCATATTTTTCATCCAATACCCTCTCTTTTGCTCCCTGTCGCGTTGTCGCTCGTCTTTCGATCATCTACTGCTCTCCTCTTTCATTCACCTTCATTGTTATTCACTTGTGTTCTATGATGAAGCACGGGAGTCCCTCAGAGTCCCGATAATCACTAAGAGTTTGAGGCCAGATTTAAATACTTGGCGTGTATGATGGATGGAGGCCAAGTCGCCTCATTAGCAGTGATTGATTGGCTGTACTGCTTGTGTGTGTAATTAATATGGCTTTCCCTTTTACCTTATCTTTGCTAGTCAATTGTACAAGTTTGTTAGGTGGTAATTGTACGCACGTACTGTATTAAACTTTGTTGAAGCCACTGCCAGTCAAACACCTTAATATACATTACATTTTGTTTTACCTATTTGCATACAATGCTTTAATTAGAGTCTAACTGGTACAATGCCACCGCATTTATCCTGTTCTTTGTCCCTAACCCTCTAATCTCCACTCAAAACCCAGTTCTCCGTAGATGTCAGCGGCCCAGATCGCACCCTGTCCCTTCGAGCCCGAGGGGCAGACCCTGCAGCTGACCTGGTGGGTTGTGTTTTCACGGGGGAGGGAGTGGAGGCCCTAATGGATCTGCATTGGCACAAGCTGGCCCTCAGTGTGCAGCACGGAGCTGCTTCACTCCACGTGGATTGCAGCTCCATTGAGACCAAACCCTTGGAGGCCAGAGGAGCCCTGCCCACCGATGGACACACTCTGCTGGGTATTCGGGCATCAGATGCTGGGCATGTGCAAGTATGAGATTAATAAGAGCTATAATAACTTTATTTATATAGTGTCAACCATAAATAACACAGTAAACAAAAACAAAAAATGTAAAATAACAGCAAATCATAAACATACAGGATATAAAAACTAAAAAGTTTCATGTACATGTATAGTTAACAGGAAAACCTCAGTGAAGTGAGTTCCCAGATAGGAGATACTAATCTGGCACTGGCAAATGGTGTGCAGGCCAGATGTGGCCCAAATGTTGCAACATATCTAACATCTGGCCCATATCAGGTGGACCTTTGGCTGAGTTAGACACTCTGAGTCTGCTATAAGTTAAGGCCAAATGTGATCCATAAAATAGGATCACAACACATTTTGACTAAACACTCAATGCTCTCTGGGTTTTACAGAGCAGAAACCTAAAAGCTGCTCTTGATTTACTCAAGATGCTCAGGCAGGAAGCTCCAATGCTGAGAGGCACAGAGAGCGTGGTCTCATTCACCCCGAGTAACAAAATGAGTGGTTGGAAAAACCAGGAGACTTCTGCCAGAGGACTCTTAAGGGATTAAAATATCAACAACGTAACCGGGGGTCTGACTGCGGAAAGCCTTAGCTACATTTTAAAATCAGTCCTAAAACTCTTCAGTGCAAATATGCAGAAAATGGAGCGACGTGATCTTTTTTTTTCTTTTTTTAACGTTTTTTTTTGGCCTGACTTAGTTGCTCCCAATTTCAACAGTGATGCTTCTTTCACAAAGGTGAGTGCAAAAGAAATTGAGAGCAGTGCAATCTGCCGCCAACATACTGATTAAAACAAAATGGTCAACAGCACTCAAAGCCAGATTAAAACAGACCAGTAACCAGAGTCTGCATTTGTCCTTTTGAGTGTCATAAGTGTGTTTCAGTGCTATAAATTAAGCAAGATTGGAATTTTTTTTCCAAGAAATGATCATGTCTTTTTGTTTGAAGGATGTACTGATAACATTTATTTAAACGTTTTCCCCTAAAGTATTCAATACAAATGCAAACAAAGCCCAAAGTTTGCCAGTAGTAGACTTTTTAGCTAATGCTTGGCCATTCCATGCTTTAAAAAAGGATCCACTGGGAAAAAAGAAAGACATTAGGCTCCATGTAAAATTAAAAGAAATATGCCATGCTTGACTTCACCATCTTGACTGTTGAAGAGCTTTTGAGCAAGATTAAGGTTTGCAATGTAAATGTCATCTCAAGTTACTATTTGAGCGTATGGTGACCTTTAGACTCTCTGTATGAAGAACAAACTGTTTCAGAAGTGTTATGGATGAGATCAGTGCCATAGATGAGGGCATCTTAGTGCACAGTTGTGTAATATAACACAGTAGACCCCTGACATTTAGAATTTTGCCACTCTATAGCAGCATTTATCCAGGAAAAAGTACACTCCCAACCATCCTCCCGTAAAGTCCTTCGAACTGAAATCATTCAGCCACTCCATGTGTTGATTTGTATGCTTATATTTGTATATATGTGCATGTGTTTCAGACTTTAGGGTATGCCCACAAGGTTTTGATTTCTTTAAGACAGTCTCAGTGAGTCCTGATTTAAAACTGTGACAGACTACCTAGAATATATGTAGTGAACTAAGACTGTTAACACTAAATAGATACAGTAATCCAGACACTTAATTTAATGATCAGTTAACTGGCCTAGTTAGAAAGCAGAAAAGGTCTTTTGTTAGTTTGGAGGGGGGGGGGCACACACTCACATAGCCACATACACATGAACCACCTGATGAAGTGATTTTCCATTGCTTTACATTAATGAGAAATTAATTGACTCTCAACCTTGTTTACTGCCTCATTTACACTTGATGTTTTTTATAAAACAAAGCAGAGCACTCCTAGCCAGATCAGATATACCGTATTCACCATCCTCCCTCTTCCTTCCTCCCTGTCCCTCTTTCTTTCTCTTACTCTTTTGCAGATGGACATTCAGCAGGCGATGCTGTATTGTGACCCCTCACTTGCCATTCAAGAGGCCTGCTGTGAGATACCTGGGGCACGGGTAAGAATGGAAACCCTTACGGACTGTCATTAAGAATAACTAAGGGGCAGAGACAAATACTGTAGCAATGAGTTTAAACAAAAAGTTCACCTTTTTGGGAAATTCCTTGCTTTTTAGTGGAGAGGAAGATGCCAAGATCAGTTGGTGTGTGCGTGGTTTATCTTAACTTACAGCATACAGGCAATTACCTTAGCTTAGCACATAGAAGAGCTACTTAGCACACACACACAAAAAGAAAATCTACTGACATTCCAGCACATAACCTTCCATTAACTTGTGGTGGAGACTAAATAAATCAGATTTAACGTCTAAGCCTGTTTGGAGATATTTCTTATCTGGAATCAGTCAATGCTAGTTGCCTGGCAAATTGTATAGTTGTGTTTTACTGTGTTTGTTGTTCATCATCTCTCTGCGTTCTGTATTTTCTTTTCCCTAAAAGACCACAACTAGTTGCAGCAGAAGACTAGGTCACCTCCTATTTCAAGGGAGTTCTTCTTTTCCACTGTCACTAAGTGCTTTCTGATATGGGAGCAGACCCATGGTGTTTGACTGTCCAAAGTTGTCAAATTGTTGATGTCAGCAGCTGTTGTTCTGGAACTGGTAGAGATTTGCTAACTTTCCCAAGGATTCCCTAGTAGTGTTGATGTTTCCCAACAAGGGGTTTGAACCTCTTAAGACAGCTAAGAGTTGGTCCCGAGGGCACCCTCAAACTATTGACCTAGATCTAGTCTCTGCATGGGGTAAAGGGAACGTGTGTGTCTGAGTGTGGGAAGATGTTTGTTGTGACATTCCAGCTCAGAGTTTGAGAGTTTTTGTCCTATTTAAACCTTAACTTCAGTCAAAAGGCACCTGCCGCAAAAAAAAAAAAAAAAAAAAATAGTGTTCTTTTTTATCTTGTCTGAATCTAAACATGGAGCAGCCGCTTACCTCTCTGAAACTAAAGCGGAGCTGAACCGACCCCAGTGACTGTAACTCAGCACTTGTCGCAGCTCCATGACAGTAAAAGTAATCTGTTGGATGGCTTTCACTGTTAAACAGCTGCAGGAAAAGCTGAGTGTGCATTACCCAAATTAAACACCATGAAAAAGTCTCTGCATTTGCTCCTGAGGCTTTTTTTTTATTGTTGTTAATCAGCAATGCTTTGTGTTTATAATGCATTGTGCTGTTTTTTTTTTTCTCCACTCATTTTAGGTGGTCAGAAAGGGGGAAAAATAAAACAAAAAACTTGGCTGCAGATTGTGGTATACAGGAAGCCCTTATTTTTTTAGGACTCTGTCAGTTATTTGACTAAGATTATTGCCTTAATTAATAAATTTTCTCCAGAAACTTTGCTTAATTCTATATTATTCTATATATTACTATAAATCAACTGAAGTTTAATTTGGCTGTTTGGAATTATGTCACATAAACTGCAATTTTCCAGTATTATTAACTCCAAAGGCGTAACTAAAAGCCTTATTTGAACAATAATGTTCCCGTTCGCTCCTTCCCAAAACCCTCCTGTGTACTGTTTCATTGTCTTTATAATTCTCTGTCTTTCTCTTGCTCGTCTACCTCTTTTCTTCTGTATTTTTGTGCAGTTATTGTTTGCAAACTTCAGACAAACACCTTATCAAATAGAAAACAGATTCATTGGACTGAAAACACTGCACCAGGGTGTGTTGAGCAAGCAATTGTTCATGGGAAGAATTGCAAACAGCCAGTTCTTGAGTTTTTTTTTAAGCTGAAGGTATTTTTCTGAACTCATCCAACTTTTTGTAGGAATTCTCCAGAGTGTCTGTGCTTACGTGTCATTGTGTGCATGCATATGTGGCTTTTTCATTAACCAGATGAATTCACGAGGGATACAAACAAGGTGAGAAGCTCCTTCAGAAGTTTGAAAATGCAGAGGCCTCTGGAGGAGGGATTGGAGCCTGTAAAATTGATTAGAGGGTTTGAAGACGAAAACCTCTTCTCTTTTGCTCAAGGCGTGTGTGCTGCAGGGCCTCCTCCAAGCTGCGTTTAAATTTGAAATGAGAAGTGGAGGAGAAAGTGTGCACATATTATTTGTAGATACACACCCATAAAGGTTATAGTGTCTTGGAATACGACTGAAAGAGAGCAAGTTAATGTCTAAGCACAAAGTCAAAGTCACTAGTATGTTGTTTTATGTCAGAAGAAACATATTCCAGAAAATTGCTCACCCCTTAAAGCCAGTAAAATGTGTTTTTAACCAGATTTTACATCTTACCCAAAGCAGAATATTGACTTTTGAGCCCCAAATCTTGTCTTTGCTCCCTCGCAGTGCCCTCCTGATGCTCCCAAGAGCCGTCGGGCTGCTGAAAACGACCTGTTGGACGGCACGTTCAATCAGGTAAACCAGACTACGGATACACAAACACAAAGCAAGATGATTCTATCTGCTTAGAGATAAAAATATTGAGGTTAAAACATATGATCACAGAACTGCAGCACAAGCCTGGCAATTATAGATCCGTTTCAGATCACAAATCACCTCAGAGAAGAAGAAAAAGCAAAGAAAACAAAGCAGTCTTTGAGCCACTAAAAAAAACAAGTTCCTGCCAGAAGTCCACTTGAATGATGTTTGCCTTTTATGATGCGGAGGATTTCTTCCCTCACACTTCTACCTGTGCACAGTGCCCAGAAGTACATAAGAATTTCCATCTAGATGGATAAAAAAAAAATGCTTTTGTTTGGGAGGTAAAAGATGACAAATTCTTTATTGTCAAAGCAAAGGAAAGAGCTAAAGGGCTAACATTTGTTGCTCAGTTAGTTTCAGGGCCACAGCAGTCCACATTAGTGCCTGGGTGGCAGTAGTTTGGTTTATTTAACACAACTTTCTATGTAATGCATCTAATTGTAACTTATTTAAAGTGTCAGATTAAATCACCCACTGCTGACAACACGGGTGTGTGTATGCGATTTGGCTACTGGAGAGCTATGGCAGAGTCAGTAGAGGAAAGCCTTGTTTTGCCCTCCAGGTGGATATTATTGTAATGATTTGATGGCATGTAAAAACTACGAACAGACACACATACAGCAATTACCATACACTGTAGATTCACTTCTTACTGTACGCTCATTCTAATATCAGTGACAAGCACTTTACTCTAGCAACAAAATAAAGGGGAAAATACCAAACCCTTGTCTCTTGGACAGTGAGTTATCTCACACACCCCCATCCCATCAGGCATAGACATAACACAGGCAAACACAGACATGCACTTGGCTACAGCTTTTGTTCTTCAGGCAGTTTGAGCTGTCTGAGATGCTCCTGCTGGCAAGCAAACACTGGCCAGTAGGACTTGTACCAAATGGCTTTGTTGTTCTCCGCTGAAGCTCAACCATGGACAACATGTTTTCTACTCTGCGGTAGTCTTTATCATTTTGTAGTTTTCTATGACTTCTGTTCAGTAAAGTCTGCTGGTAGCAATTGTTCAAAGTGTCTGTGAGCAGTGTCCAATGCATGATAAATAGAGCCTTATGCAACACATTGGAGCAGTTTTTTTCCATGAATTTTCATCACGTTATTGATTTATTGTTGTTGTTGTTTTAATATCATCTGATATGTGGAAATTCTTCCAGTAACAGAAGGTTGATTCATTTTTTTCTTTTCACAGCTGCCTCTTTTATTATTCATATTAATAGGATCTATATCCAATTATCTTTTCATTAGGACCTGGTGTTTGTCTTTTGGGGTACTAACTTAAAATTCTGGCAGACTTCAAGACAATAATCAATTCCAACGATGGTTCCAGTCAGACTCAGGAATTTCATCTTGCTCCACGTTTCCCTCACCTGTCACTCTGTCATGCCTTCGCCTCCATTTTCAATTCTTGTAGACTGACTGTTTTTATATGAGTAACACAGCATGTAGTCTTTACTAGACTTTTATGTTTTTGTCCTAATAATGTTCCAAGCATCTCAGGCAACACATTTCTGCCCTAATTTCACTTATTTTGATCTCTTCTGTGCCCGTTCTCTTTTTTACATATCCTAGCATAGCATGCACGGAGTGGGATTTCTGTTTTTTTTTCCCTCTCTATGCTACTTTCGTATACAGTAAATGAACTGTGAAATCCAAGATTCCAGTGTGTCAGCCAGATATTATTGATGCGTAGCAGAGCAATCGTTAAACTAAGATTAACGGAGAAACAGCAAATTAAACTCAGCATATGTGGAATGTTGTGAACTCCTGGAGAAATACGGCTTCTGTAGGTGTGAATTCCTTTCCTTTCACTCTGTAAATAGACTTCTTTAAATGTGCCGATTCTAAACATGGAAGTTGTTTTGAGAGGTGATACTGTAGTTCCAGAGACACATGCAAACCATGTGTACAGAATGTCACTTGGTACTTTTTGGTAACATGTTGCTTTCTTAAGGTGGTTTGATAAGAGGCATAATAATCCAAATAATTATACAATAAATATAAAGCTACTGAAAGAAACAGCTTAGCAGTGTAAGGATCTATTATTTGGGTCAATATCACCAAAAAATGTCTTTGGGACATTGTATTTCATCTCCCAAAAAGTTATAATTTCCCAGCTAATTTCATATCCATTGTATCAAGTTGACCTTAGGCTGCTGTAAATGCATGCTGGTCAAGCTCCCACACTTTTTATGAATTTACTGCAAGCAGATAAAGAATGAGCACACTATAAAATATGTCCACCCTGTCAAGGACAAAGTCAAATGAAAATAAATACATTTTCATAACAATGTGATTATACGATACACATTTTCAGATAGCTAGTTTTTCCCTTGCTCAATAATAATATTTATTTGGTAAAAGAAGGCTTTTGAAAATAGTGAAATATTATGCTTGTGTCTTCAAAGAATTTGTGATAGCTGTGTTTTCCTTTTTAAATAAAATCTCTAAAAACATTAGAAATATAAAAATAATATTATTTGGCAGTGATTAGTTTATTAAGAAAGCATGAAAAACTTTTACTAACTTGTGACAATAACTTGATTATTTTTAAAAAATTGAAAAATGACAGGACGGACAGTGAGATGACAGGGTGGATGGTGGATTTATTAAGAGCTTTCTCAACAAAGGTGAACATTACAAAACATAATTATGGACATTCACAAGCTTTTTGCATCACTATTAAGATATATAATAGGGCCTAAGGTGGCAAAAGGAAGTGTATGACAAATTGCTTCTCTGGGAGTCACTTCCTGAGTTCTTCACTGTATCGTACGCAAACTCTCCTGCATTTTTGTCTTAAGTTGTGTGACTGTTTGCTTGTGTCCAGTTGCCATTTGACTAACATAATCTTGCAGAGGACAGCACAGTGGCGTGGTGGTTAGTGCTACTGCCTCACAGTTAAAATGACATCTAGAAGGTCTGGGTTTGATTCCACCTTGGCCCCGACCTCTCTGTGTGGAGTTTGCATGTTCTCCCCGTGTCTGCGTGGGTTCCCTCCCACAGTCCAAAGACATGCAGTTACTGGGGTTAGGTTGATCGGTCACTCTAAATTGCCCATAGGTGTGAGTGTGAATGGTTGTCTGTCTCTTTGTGTTGGCCCTGCAGCAGGCTGGCGACATGTACAGGGTGTACCCTGCCTCTCGCCCTATGACAGCTGGGATAGACTCCAGCCCCCCTGCGACCTTGAACAGGATAAGAGGAAGAGAATGGGTGGATGGATGGAATCTTGTAGAAACAAGGATGTTACTTAAAAAAGAAACTCAATTGTACTGATACATTTCTCCTACAGCAAGTTAAGGCAGCAGGATAATCGGCTGGGTTTGGTGACAGGGTGGACATTTTTGGATTAAGTTAGTATCTAAGAAGCACATGGTGGACCATCAGCTACCAATGCTATTGGTTGTTGAAGGAGACCACATGATGATTTCAAAATATATTCGGACTTTCTGAAAACTTTTTCTATTAATCAGCTCTTCCTCTGACAGGGTGGACATGTTAAGGTTGACAACATCTAACTACAAGCATAATGACATGAAAATTAGGAAATATAAGTGTAGCTACTGACTGCAGCTGCTGCAGTTGTTTCAACCTCCATTGAAGAAAGACAGATTCAGGGTGTTGATGTTACTGATTTCATTAGTTGGTTTCTTAAAGGGGCAATTACTCCATGATGACAGGGTGGACAGTAGTTTTAGGGACGGGCACAAAATGTTAAATAAAATAATAAAAACAGAGACAAAAAAAATCAAAGTGGTTTGTTTTACCCAAGGATTTGGTACGCGTAATAAGAACACTTAAAAAGTATTTTCATTTTGTGCCATTTACTGCCTTATTACACTGCTCGAAAGGGGCAGACCAGCACATGGGACATAGCAAAAACAGATACATCTAACCAAAGAAAATGGTATAAAATTAGTGAAATTCATTTGTAAACCTCAGCTGTGTTGCCATGTTCTTTAAAGAGAGACGAGGCTTTCTCTTGGCAACTATTCCAAAAAAAAGGCATACTTGTTTAGTATTTTTCTAACTTCACTATCGTGAACTTTAACATTTGACATGCTAACTGAGGCCTGTAGAGTCTGAGATGAAGCTTTTTGTTTTTTGCAGTTTCTTTGGGGTGAATTTGCTGGAACGCTCTACACTCTACTTTAGAATCGCGGATGCCAGATTGTTTGGAAATGGCCTTATAACCTTTCAAAGGCAGCAACGGTTGCTTTTCTAAGGTTATTGCAGATGTCTTTCATCCTTGGCATTGGGTTAACACACACCTGAATGCTCCAGAGCAGCAAAATTTCCAAATCACTGCTTTTATAGAGGTACTCACACTTTCTGATGATCAATTAATCAAGTGGATTTGATTAGCAGCACCTGACTGCTACCTACCCTCTTAATTCCTGTGGAAGCAGTGAGAGTGGACTTAGTTCTTCACAGTGCTTCTGCATTTTGCTTTAATTTGTGTTAAATAAATAATTGTATTGATCCAAATTTAAGACCTGAGAAGGACCACTTCATTTTTTTAAAATTATGTCCTGATATGTAAAAGTTAAAGTGGATAACCTCCACATATTCTGGCGATACCTTGGACAGATTTCAGGACTAACAAAGAAAGACAGAAAACCATTCACACTCACATTCACACCTACACCAAATGTAAAATCACCAATTAATGTACGTGTGTGTGTATGTACCATTGTTTGGGTCTGTGTGGGTTACCTCCCTGAGGTATAACAAATCTCCCCCTCAGTGTTATTTACCTCTGAACACTTCACACCTCTTTTTCTTGCTTTCAGTCCAGCTCCCATGAAAGGCCATCTAGTCCTCAAGAGGCCCAAAGTCTCCATTGTCTTATTTCCAGAGCCCCATCCTGTATCTACTGGACTTTTTATGATTAGGTCCAACACCAGACTCAATGACTTCAGTGACTTCTCCCTTCTATGCTGACACTCCCCCTTATTGCTCTCCTCCTAACCTTCAATCTAGGAACAGATTGCCTCCACTCAACATTCTGGGCTTCCTCGATCCTTGTCGTTGTTGACTGTTTTTATTTACTTATTTTTTTATTTTGTCAGATTTTTTTCTGGGGTTTTTTTTGTACTGTGCAAAATAGGGTCCATCTCTTTACTTACCTCAGGGCTCATGAGTTACAGCATTTGCTTTCCTCTCTCTACTCATCTTCTTTCATCTTTTTTTTCTTTTCAGAAAAAACAAAAAATAAAAAAAAGAATAAAGCCTAATGACCCGTGTGCACAACCAAGATGGTCTTTATTCCATCTTCCTTTGTTCTCCTTCTGATGCAATGAATTGTAATGGCAACACAAATTTAAGAGGATGCACTGCATAAGTAACAGGAAAACAGGCGTTTCTCTATGCCAAAAATGTCATATAATGTAGATTTCCACGACTTCTGAGGACATCAAGATTTGGCCACTAACAGCAGCAGAGCACAGCAATTAAAGGGGCCTAGAAACATTAAATGTTGATAAAGTAGATTAGAGACGGAAATTGGACTCTAGTACGGATGTTGACACAGCAATGCCAAATGAAAACAAACAGAATAAATAATATTTCTGTGAAAGACCTTCTAATCTGTTTGAGTCAGTATTAGCTAACCCAGTCAGAAGCAAGGCTAATGTGAAAAAAATGGTCATAATATTATGGTCACGCTCAAATATAGCCTTACATATTCTTTCTTTTCTTTCCTTCCGCCAACAGGAGATTTTTGCATCCAAGGATCTTGCAGAAAAAGTAAGCCTCGCATACACACAGAGCACATGTGGTTTTATGGTTTTTAGAGTATTGAATTTCTAATGACACTGTGGACTTGTTGCATAAGATGGTCACCTCAACGGAAGAGAGTCCTGGGTTCAAAAAGTGAAGCCGACATGTTCTGGATTTGTACTCTGGCTTTATTAGACTTTCATTTAAAAAAAATAAAATAAAATAATGCAGGTTAGGGAAGAATCTCTGCAAATGGATTGGCAGCACAGGATGTACCATTCCTTTAATCCCAGTGCATTCTGCAATATGATCTGGAAATATCAACTATATGCATGGAATACAAGACTTTCAACATTTATATACTGTTGAAACTGAAACCTGAAAATAATATGCAGGCTGTGTGTGTGTGTGTGTGTGTGTGTGTGTAAGTGGGTTGCATATATGTGTATTGTGCATGGGACTGTTTCCTCCTGCCTCCACAGATTCTCAGCTTGCTGACTGACTGAAGACTGATTTACACCTCATTATTCGCTGGGTCTCAGTTGGGAGTTGCTTCTGCCTATTAATTTTGTCATTCACCTACAATAGGCATGTTCTGTTCACAAATAGAATACAAAACTCCAGACGCTTCATTATGTTGCTCCGGTGTGTGCTTACTAATGCAGGCTGCCGCCTCCACTGACTTCCTCAATGTAGGTTATTACCTGAGTTGGAACACGCAGCTTGCCCTGCCACTCGGGGCACAAACACACTTTCAAAGAAACAAAAGTGACTTTTTCGTTTGTGCTACGAATGTAATTTGGTCAAATTATACAGGCATCTGTTTTATTCAAAGTAAAAATAGCCATACTACCCATAGGAATCCATTGATAAAACAAGGAGATATTATGCATCACCAATGCCAACAAATGCACCAAGCAGGCTTATAAATTAGTATGATTATTGTCATAAATGATCTGAATAAGGGGTTGATTTGACTTCTGCTGCACAATCCCAAAGCTCAGTTAGAAACTAATTTTCATCGCTATCTTCCCGTCAATCTTCTCCATTTACTGTTTTATAGTTGGTTCCTCTGATAGCGGTGCTTTCTTGGATATGTTAGTCAAAGTGCTCAGCATCTCCAATCCGCAGAATTCCACAAAAGGTTATTGTAGGAGTGAAATTCAAGCTTCAGCTTCCTTTGTTTCCTGTTTTTTAAAGATTTGTCAGTGAAAGTTTTAATGCACTACAGTAATTCATTCATATTCTCTCCTGTAATTGCATTACAGGAGAGAATATGAATTTTTGTTTGCACTCATAGATTTGCATTGGTATGCGATGGCTCGAGACCTGGCAGATGGAGAGAACGAATGCCAAAAAGTGGTACAGATAAAGCTCCCTGACAGAATGTTGGTCCCTGTGTTCTCAGATGTTTAAGCTCATAGATTATGATCTCTGCTGGTGTGCATAATGTAGTTTAAGAGCATTTGTTTTGGGATGGGAATGGCAAAAAAAAAAGGAGTGTATTTTGTGCAAGATTTTGAAACTTTGTACTGGGATAGTTATTGTGAAAAACATGCTTAAAAGTGGCCCTAGTCACCATTTTTACATAAGCAGCGGGCAAAATGACAGTATATCTTGACAGAAAGGCTCATACACACAGCTTCTTCAAAAGAGGCGCATAGGAGGAAGGATTCATAGGCAAGAAATGAGAGAATGCCTATGTACTGTACTTTCACTTGTAATACTTAAATCTACTGGAAATTCGACTTTATGGCCTCACCCGAGGAAGTGCTGGCAATATCTATCTGGCATTTTCATAGTCTCTCAAATACTTGACAAAGGTCTAAGGGCCAAAACATTATACTTCCAATATAGTTTGTATGCAAGTAATAGGACAGTGAGTGGGAGTAGTTTCTCCACTTGAAATTATTGCCCACTTATCCAGAGCATTTTAGCTATCAGCCAAAGTTTGCTATAAGTTGGTGAACATAAATGAACCTTTAGCAGCTAATGAATGAGGTATTATGAGCCAAGGGTTGGCAGAGACCAACACAGAGGTAGGAGGACAGTAGGAATACAGAACCGTGACAGTAAAATAATACTAATGTTGCCCAGTGCAGTGTTTTGTTAACTTACTTCTTAAAGTAGCAGTTGAAATACAAGACTCCCGTGTCATTACCTTTTGCAGTAAGTAACTCATTAGAGAACAACCCCAATTCCAAAAAGGTTGGGATGCCATGAAAGAAACAGAAAACAATGATTTGCAAATCTCATTAACCCATATTTTATTCCCAGTAGAATATAGACAGCATATCAAGTGCTTAAACTGAGAAAATGTACCATTTTAAGAAAAAATCCAGCCAAGCCTGTTCAGCTCCCAGATGAAGCCATGCTATATGCAATTTCACATTATCTTGCTGAAATATGCAAGGCCTTCACTGAAAAAAATGTTGTCCAAATGGTAGCATATGTTGCTCTGAAACCTTTCAGCACTGGTGGTGTCTTTCCAGATGAGCAAGCTGCCAATTCCATAGGCACTAAAGTAGCTCTGTACCATCAGAGATGCATACTTTTGAACTGAGCGCTGATAACAAGCTTGATTTGATTTTGATTTGTCTGACCATGTAACAGTTTTCCCACTTTCCCTCGGTCCATTTTAAATGAGCTTTGGTCCAGAGATAACTGCAGCATGGGTCATGTTCACCAATGGCTTCTTTGCGTAATAGAGCTTTAACCTTTATTTGTGGATGGAACGACGAACTGTGTTCACAGAAAGCAATTTCAGGAAGTGTTCCTGAGCCCATGCAAATATTTCCATGCCAGAATTGTGCCTCTTTTTAATGCAGTGCCACCTGAGTGCCTAAAGATCATAGGTATCCAATATTGATTTTCTACCTTGCCCTTTGCGCACTGAGATTTCTCCAGATTCTTTGAATTTTTTGATGACATTATATACTGTAGATGATAAGATGTTCAAAGCCTTTGCAATTTTACACGGAGGAACATTATGCCAAATTTGTTCAATATGTGAAATATGGTTTTATGAGATTTGCAAATCATTGCATTCTGTTTTTATTTGCATTTTATATTATAAACAGTTAACACATTTAGCTTAAGCATGTTGGTTATATTGTCCACAGGGTGTGCAGCCTACTGTACATTCACCTTTGAGTGTATTGACTTGATCTTATTGCATAGTGAGATGATACTGGTAGTTTCCCACCACACAACATGCAACAAGGTTGCTAATTTTCCTTTAAGTGGCACGCTTAGCTAAGAGCTAGCCATTGCGGTTTCTGAGCTGTAGCACCGACTTCAATTACTTTCTCAATGGGCCATGCCAACAGTGTGCCTAGCCTGCATGTGCATCTTCAAAATCTGAAATAGAGTGCCACAGCAGCTAGCAAACACTTAATATCAACTCTGCACGCAATAATGTGTATACTTACACAATGTAAAATCTGCCTCCCTGCCAACATGTTAGCTGACTGACTGGCACAGGATTGGATACGTTCCACAAGTACACAGCTGCATGCCAGGGCGTTGGAGGGAGGCAGAAACAGATGTGTCAGGGATTTTCTTTTCTTTCTTTTTTTTTTTTATTATCTCTTGGCAAACAAAAAGAACAGTAGCTGGCTGCTTATTTGAAACAAACAAACAAAAAAAAAAGCAGCTAAATAACTGATAACTTTAATTGGGAAATTAATCTGTAGCTTTACATGAGCAATGTGAGTACTCAACACTGGCTTTGTCTGTAGGGTGTATTATGTGTTGACCTTTTCAGTAATATTTTTTGTTACTTAGAGTCCATTAATTGTACTGCCAACAAGCTCATTCAATATATGGATGATATTATGTGCATACTAGAAATCACAGTGCTCAGCATAACAGTATAAATGCAAAACCAAATGACAAGTTTTCAGAACATTGTGTGGTTTTGGATATGATGCAAATTAAGAAATTAGTCTAAATTTAATTGATAGTAGTAGGGACAGAAAAGTGAGCTGAATTAAAGTAATAATTAGTACAGTTTCATAAAGCACAGATAAATTATGCTCTTACTTTTTTCTTTCCAAAGTTGAGAAATGTGGAGAATAGAAAACAAAAACCAGGCTGCTGAGGGTTTAGGTAGATGTGTAAGAGGTCTCGACTAAGCCCACGATCACAGAAAAGAGCTCGGAAAGAGTGACTCGTCACTGCAGCTGGTCTAGCCAGCCATTGATAGATTTGTTGCTGGTAAGAGTAAGTGAGGGTGAAAAAAAAAAAGGAAAAAAAGTAAAGAGAAGTGGGAGAGTTACACATTGTCTCTGTGCTGTTACAGCCCTCTTCACAGCCTAGTCACAGCTTCAGCCTATATTCAAGCCTTCTGTTATATGAAGGCAAGGCTCCCAGAAACACAGGACTAGGGATTTGGCTTTAATTACTTGCTTCTGCTAAAAATGCTTCAGTTATTTATAATGGTAATCCCTATTTTGTATGCATGCATGTGTGTGCGCATGTGTGTGTGTGTGTGTGTGTGTGCCCTCCTGTGATGAGCAGCTGGTCTTCTCACTCCTGTGCTGTGGGAATCAGACATTCCTATTGATCTCCATCTCCCATGGGAGATGTGTGTGAGTGTGAGGGTGTGTGCGTGTACATGTGTGTGTGCCCACCTCTCTTTCCCTCTAACTGCATACTGTAGAGTAGGATTCAGCACCAATTTGTTTTTGTACAACAGTGCCACTCCCAGGTGGCAAGTTGAACTACAATATTTACCTCTTATTCAGACACATGGATATTCAGTGGATATTAAACTCAGTACAATAAATCTCTGTTTCTCTGTGTCTGTAGTGTGGGGGGTGTTTACTCCTGAATAGGGAAGAAAATGTAAGGATCTATGATATTTACTTCCACTTCTTTCCATTTAACCATGTCAGAATGATATTATTAGGCTGGTGGATGACTGAGCGTTTATGCATTTTGCAGGTTGTAAACTTTGGCGGGGTTGCTGGGTTTAAAGGGGAAAAAGGCGACCGGGTGAGTATGAAGGACATCCATAGAGAATACTGACACACAAATATGTGTATGTGTGTGTGTGTATGTGTGTGTGTGTGTGTGTTGTGTAGTACGACTAATATCAGAGGAATGAGCAACGTAATCACATGTGCCTAGACATGCCTGCTGTGGCACTTTGATGTTGCTGCAGTCCAATATGATGCTGGCTGTTGACCAATTACCGTCTAGGCGGTACGCATTGTTCAGTGTTCACTGATTCTATTCATCACCCACAAGCCATCATTGTTCTTTTCTGCCTCTCTCAATTTTCAGGGTGATGACTGTTCTGGCTCCCATTCAGGTCCAGTAAGTTACTTTTCCATTGTGTGTCACACTCACCCTATGCCACGCTCGTGGAAAGGCATTGTTTGTTTGTTTTTTGTTATTTGGCATGCAACACAGTGAGCCTGAAATTTTGGCCAATAGTGGTCTGTGATTATACATGCCAACCAAGTGTCTCTAACCTCAGTGCACAGAGGGACCCAAGGGGCAGAAGGGAGAGAAAGGCGAGTCGGTGAGTGCCAGTATTCTGCTACAGGTTACAGCACCACCTACTACTGCCCTGCTAACTCTTTAGCTATTTATTTTGATCTTGATTCAATACCTCATTTTCCAGCATCCTTTACCAGTATTAATTATGCAGTGGGAATGATGGTGTGCTTTGTATGTTTATTTACCAGGTGAATGAGTCATTGAATTTGCATGAAAGGACGTGTGCAGGGCCGGTTTCTCAAAGATAAGATTAGACTACTTTGGAGGGTTCAGTCTTGAGTTTTATCCTCGATTAGTCCGAAGCAAATAAGACCATCCATCCATTTTCTACCACTTAGTTGTTGCTGTCAAGGGGACAGCATTCTAATCAGAATCGCCCAGACCTCCCTCTCCACGGCCACCACCTCCAGCTCTTACAGAGGTATAGAAAGGCATTCCCCTGAGCCATCTGAAAGACATAATCTCTCCATCTTGTTCCTACGTCTACCCTGGGGTTTCCTCCTGGGTGGTCATGCCTGAAATCCAGGAGGCAACCTGGCCATATGCCTGAACCACCTGGACCGGCTCCTTTCAATGCAGAGGAGCAGTGGCTCTATTTTGAGCCCCTCCTGGATGACTGAACTTCTCACCCTCTCTCTGAGGTTGAGCCCAGAGCCCCCTGGAGGAAGCTCGTTTCTGACTTTTGTCTCTGCAGTCTCATTCTTTCGGTCGCTACTCACAATCCATGGCCATGAGTGATTGTAGAAAGTTAGACCGCTACACAAATATAAAGACTGACTTGACTATCTGGCAGCACCCAACAATAAAGAAGACAATAAATCATGAATCATAATTTATGTTTCTAAGAAAAATAAATACCAGAAGCACTACTTTTACTTTCTGATGTCACCCTGTCCACTGTTTATCTCCGAAACAGCACCATTTTTTTTGTTGTTGTTGAGAAAAGGCTTAATTGATCCAATAGTTATTATAATACATTCCTACTTAAGATAATCAAGGTCTCAGGTGTTTTGTGCATTAGATGAATTTGAATTAGTTTGATTTAATCCATAGTCAAAATCTATCTTTCTTTGTGAAGCTGGCCCCAGGTCTCTGAGACTGTTCTATATTCAATTTAGATTTTTAACAATAACGGGCGTCTGATTAATATGCAGCATATAGAACCATTTGGATTGCTGCCTCTGTAATATGCTCCTATTTCTCAAGTTGTTTGTTTGTGTGAATGGGGCATATGGCTCCTGCTGGTAGTCCTTACCGGTTGCCAACTGGTCACTGTGTTGTTTGCTATGCTCCAGTGGTGTGTGTGGCTGTTTAGAGTTTCTTTAGAGCCAGGTCATTGATCTGGGCCTTGTCTCCATTCCCTCTCTCCACAGGCAACCCCTGCCAACTGGGGCGAAGCAGCTGCGTACAAGGTGAAGAGCTTAAGAAACTTTTGGTGATGAATAATAAAGATATGACCTTTTAATAATAATCTAATTAAAGTGTAACCTCTTGCTTTTTTTTCCCCTCTCTGGCATTCACCAGGGAGAAAAAGGTCAGAAGGGAGAGAGAGGCCCACAGGGTCTGACAGGCACCCCAGGAAAGGATGTAGGTGTTTTGTATTTGTTGGTTTTACTTTTTTTGCATTAGAGTTAGAGCATCAGAATCAGCGAAAGTACCATTCGGGCTTGAAATTTGCTTTGAGGTTTGCTTTCACTCTAAATTTTCAATAGCACATTCATGAGCGTGCACTCACAAACATACTAATACACTCGCACGCATCCACTTATGCAGCCACTTTTATCAAGCTAGAGCGGATATTCAGTAAACTCATACGGTATTACTATTTAAGCTCAGCCGCCCATTGATATCTATCCCCCCTCCTCTCTCCCATTGCGTTAAGTCGGTCTGTTAATGCCTGTTAGATTAGGCTAGAGCAACAAAGCTTGCACAATCAATGCTGCCTCATTGACTGTGCTATTCGTCTCTCACACAGGCAGGCGTCTATTCAGGAAGACTTAAACCTTTTAATCTTCCCTGTTCAGTGCAGTGATCCTGTAGACGCATGAAAAGTTTTGGGGAACAAATTACAACATGTGTGTGCTCTGAGATATTCCCCCTGGTTTCAGCATCAGACGCACTCACACTCAGCTGTTCACCAGGCTAAGTGCTTGTTGTGGGCAGATGGATTTGGTGGAGGATAGATTTTCTTAAGTCTCCCATCCATCTGACATTGTGAATATGAATGTGCTGTTGATGTGACTTGAATCAGGCAAGGAGAAAATATTACATACGCACCACTGAAGATGATACATCCTACAGTCTCTACATTTCTCCTGCTTTCTGTTTCCCAGACAAAAACAGACAAATGAGGGAAAACAAGTGTCTTCAACAATTTATGAAGACACTTGGGAGATAGATTTCAGCACAGCCTGTTTGATTATTCTGGGCTGCCACTGATGATGTCACTTCTCTTTCTGTCTGTCACCATTTCCCAGGGTCGAGCAGGGTCAGTCTGTGTAGTTGGCCCCAAGGGACAGAAGGTCTGTCTTCATTAAGTCTATAATTACCTGTCGCATCCGTGCAGTCCAGTTCGGATTTAATAGAAACATTTGAAATGGTTTCCCAGGGTGTCCCCGGTATGGTGGGTCCGGAAGGATTGGCAGGGGAGCCGGGAAAGCCAGGACGTCCAGGCCTACCAGGTGTTGGAAAACCAGGGCCTCCAGTGAGTATGCTTTTTTAATTAAAGAACTGTTGGGGAAAAAAACAGAGAATGATATACACAATTATTAGACAAAGTCCTTGAATTGATTATCTTAATGTCCTTAGTCTCATCTTAGAAATGGTTTCAATTTGACCAAAGTGTAGTTTGTTTTTTTTAGCCATTGCTCTCAGTTGTGCATGGCAGAACTCTTTCTTTTGATTCAGACTGCTCTTGATTAAAGCCTAAAAACATCTTAAGAAAGGCATTTAAAAGATTTATGTCCTTTTTCTTTCTTTCTTTCCAGGGCCCTCCTGGTGATCCGGCTGGTGCAAAAGGAGAAAAGGTAGGCTTTAATTTTGGCAAATGACTTATTATTGTAATAATAATGCTCTTAGGGTCATGATAATGTAGATGTCCCCTTTTGCTTTAATATGTGATGTAATCAAGGCAGTGACACTCGAGGACCTTTGTATCTCAGGGACTGCTCTTACCATTACTATTAGCTTTAACTAAGTTATAAATTAATAAATTTAAAACATACTCGCATCTTTTTGTGAAGAAGGGGAACAATTAATAGTAAGAAAGCAATGAAGTTTAAAGTAATACAAAATGGTTAAAATAATTACCCAATTAAATAGCTAAATTGATTAGCTAAAAGTAATGAATAAATGCTTAATAGAAAATAAAAATACCCCCCAAAAATGAGTGAAATATCAGCCTAATTAAAAAATGAACACTTGAGCCTGTTAGCATAAACTTAAACTGTTAGCCAAACTTAATATACTGATAGATGAAATAGCTATTTTTTAAAAGCAAACAAAGTGAAACTGAAACAGTTACTAAAAGTAATTAATAAACACTTGAAACTGCAATGTTTGACTAAGTATTAAATATGCTAGTTAGTTTATAAGTAATGGAAAATGTAATGTTTGTAGCAGTGTAGTAAAGTGAACATAATGGATTTCTATGAAAGCTTGAGTAGAATTTTAAAATATATTTTTTTTTTAAATGAAGTAACTGTATCTGCTTATTTACTCTTGTGTTTCTTACCTTATGAATTCAGGTTCAATGTCTGAAGATGGTTAAAAAAATAGTATTTAGTGTAAAACAATACTTCTACAAATGCAAATATTGTTCATTTCAAACATTTGACTGCTGGTAAGAAACTGTATCTTACATTAGGATGTTCAAGGTCCTTTTCCAATGTAAATGCTTTATGCAAATCCTTCTTGTAAACAAGGATTTTATGTAAGGGAGAAAACTTTCCATTTTGCAAATAATCTTTCAGCATCTTAATAAACACCCTTCTGCACAGTGAAACATCCAAGAGAAGTAAAAATGAGCAAACCCCTATTTCGAGTGGAAGGAAGATTTTTACTGGCAAGTTAAAAAGAAAGCTTTTTGTAAAACGTCTATTGTGTTTGCAGGGAGATCAAGGACCTTCAGGAGACGATGGATTGCCTGGAGAACCAGTGAGAGACTCTTTTAAACATTGACTGGTGTTCTGTAATGTATGCATGAGCTTCCAGTGGACGGGATTCGAACTGTGAGCTGATATATCAGAGTTTGACTGAGATTCTACTGTTTTCAAAGGGGCCAAGAGGACTACATGGGTCTAAAGGAGAAAAGGTATATCTTATGAACACTGTCCTTAATCTCTATATGTGCTTGTCTGAGTCCTTGCTCATCAACACATTGCATGTCTGACTCATGTTAAATGTTCAGGGTGACCCATGCGAAGTGTGTCCAGTGCTGCCTACAGACATAGGCAACACAGTGGCTTTGCAAGGGAAACCTGGAGCTAAAGGAGAGTCTGGATTACCAGGGATAGGAGAGAGAGGACCGCCTGTAAGTAAAGCGTTTGACCGGAATGTCATCTGCACCTGACCGGAATGTTAAGTTTGCCATTTTTATGATCTTGCTACATTTTTTTTTTATTATGGAGTTGTAGACACGGTCTGAGCTGTAGCTGACAATTGAACCTTGAGCTTTTTTTTTTTTTTTTTTTTTGATAGCGCATACATTTTATTTTTCTTATCATTCAGAGGGAAAGTATGGCATTTATTTCTACCTTGGGGTTTTAGTTGCCCTTGTAATTTTTACAGCGTTGCAGCAGCTCAAGGGGAGAAGGCATGATATGCTGTCAAAAGTTTATCCTCCAAGGCAAAGGGCTTTTTCTTAATGTAATCTTAACTTGTCGTTCTGTTTCTCTAGTGAGTCAGGACTCAACACTTGTGCATTGTGTTTCTCTTTCTGTTCATTCCGCATCTTCCCACTTACCCCAGCAGGTGAAATAGAGAATGATTTGTGGTGGGAAAAAAGAATATAAATCTCGAGCCTTATGAGATTCACTGTGCAACGATTTCCAATAGTGCCAGTATCCATCTGTCATACCTGGTTAGGGCAGAAGGAGAACGAGGTAGAGCAACAGAGGGGGAGAGGGAGATATGACCTTACTCTCACAAAGTTGAACTAGCACTCTTACTTATAGATAATTCCTGGTCTTCTCGCTTCTTCCCTTTTCTCTATATTTAACAGGGTCTTCAAGGTGCAGATGGCAAGGATGGACAGAAGGTATTGAGTTCCCCCTCATGCATTTACAGCTTGTGGTTCATTCATATTCTGTGGAAGTATAGCCTATTCATCTGAATTCCTACACATTCAGATATGCTAACATCAGCATTGTAGAAGACTCCCTCCTAAAGTAGATGCAAGCCAACCAGCAGAACTCAACTCTGCAAAACACAAAAGAGACAAAAGTCAGCACACATACATTCAGCACTCCTATGCATGGCTATCTAAGTGGGTTGATTCCCATGCATGTATGTGCATGAATCCCGAGCTGCTCAAGTCCACACATCCACCCAGGAATACACATACAGTACCTATTCAAATACACACATTGCTTATATTCTCCCACACTGGGCTAATTGTAATGACCAGAATGCTTCTGATGCCATGCTGTAACATGACATGTCAAAGCAAGTGTGCTTGTCAGGATGTGCTCTGTCTAATTTGCTTCCTTCACTGTTGTGTTTTTGTATGTTTTGGCAGGGAGAACCAGGATCTGATGGCGCCAAAGGCGAAAAGGTCAGCTCTGTGTCTTTATTAGCTTTGAGGCTAAACAATTCAAACAAGTCTTGCAGCACCAAAATGTTTCTAACCTTATTAATGTTGTTAGCTTTTTCATGACTGGCACCTTCTTTGACCGGGTCAAAGAACTGAATGAGTCTGTTCTGATTAAGATAATCTGTGACCCACTCTGAACTGCTCTGCTCTGACTGTGTGCTTTAGGGAGAGCCGTGTTCTGTGTGCCCCACTCTCACAGAGGTTCCTAACTCTGTCCCCGGTGTCATGACCCAAACCCAACAGCAGAAAGGCAAGAAGGGAGCACCTGGAGTTGGGCAGAAAGGAGAGAAAGTAAGCCTGTTTTAGTAAGGATTAATGTGATTCTGGTGATCAATAAAAAGGCAAATTGCACACAAGCAAGTGGAAAACAACAACAACAACAAAAAATCTTGTGTTGGAGAACTTTGACCCTACTGAAGGAAAGCAGTGATATTTGAACCGAGTGGGTAATTGGATTGCTTAACTATAGTCCTATTGGTGATTTTGTCACTATATTTGCTTGCATGTGTTAGCATTGATAAGTACCTTAATTAAAATGATATATTGTCCACTTTTTCTTCCACACAGGGAGAGCCAGGAGGTGTAGGGCCCCCTGGCCTTAGAGGAGAGACGGTAAGTCACACAAAAAGAAACAGGAACAGAGTAGGTGACCTCAATAGCAGACAAGGCTTACATAAGGGGAACTCACTCAGTAGGTTTCTTAGTGAAGCTCTTAATAGACTTCGTGAGGAAGATAATCACAGCAGTGCACTAATTTTAGGGCCCCAGACTGTTTGCCATTGGGATTTTCCTCAGTGGGAAACTTATTAGCGAAGAGCTTAGGTAGTCAAAAACCAATTTTTTTTTTTTGACATGGCTGCCTGTAGGGTCCTTACTATCAAATGTGAATTAACAATTGAAAAGACCCATCCATTTTTATTAATTCTTAAAATGTAGATTGTGATTTTTTTTTTCCCACTCTACTGCAGGGCAATACAGGCAGCAGAGGAGCTGATGGGAAGCCTGTGAGTTTCGATCCACTCATTTTGAAACATGATGTTTTGGATTCCATCCTGATTTAGTAAAGTGATAAACAAAAATGTGTCTATGTGACAGGGAAAAGCTGGACCGAGGGGAACAATTGGCAAGGATGGAGAGAAAGGTGCAAAGGTAGGAAAAGAAAATATAAAACATTTGCTGTGACGTGAGAGGTTGAATGCCTTATTAAAAACTTTCTGCTTGTTCCGCCAGATGTTTAGAAAAAAAAAGAAGAGGTCCAGTGTTCTTTTTGTTCTGTTTTGCCATGGATATTGAGGTTTTGTGGACATGTGACCACTAACCATATGACGTTAACTTGTTCACCAATACGTGGCAATTGTGGTGACAGTGTAGGATCAAGTGAATAAGGCCCCCAGTCACAGAAGCCTAGAGACCTGACCATCTGTCAACCATCAGTCGTGAGCAAAAAATAAGTATCCCCAACTGGTTATTTGTGGTTGCAAGAGGGTGATGGCAATCGCATGGAAAATGCTAAAGTCCTAGTCATTCAGGCCTACAGAGTGATTAGTGACCCCCCTGGCAACCACCTGTTGCAAAAAAAAACCAACCAGTTGGCAAAAACCTCCATACAGCTGCTACACTTGTAAGTTGAATGGGAGTGTCTGATTTGTCTATGAGCACTGTCCAGCTACTGTCTAAACTGTAGTGAAAATGAGGTCAATCTTCAAAGTAAAAGTTGCACCTTTTGAAACATGTTGGCTGCAGAGCTGGGGCACAACTTTTACTTTGAAGGCAAGCTTCCTTTATTTCTGGTTTTCATTGCACTCTTTCAAATTTGACTACCGCTCGGCTGGTAGTCAGGGAGTATTTGCAGACAAACATGAAATGCTACAGGCAACCATTCTACACCCCTAAGTCTTCCCTCTCCTACACCCTGAGTGTTTATTTACTCATATATGATTTTTAATAATACTATTTGATATGCTATGTTATTCCAGGGTTTTTTAAATATTATATTTATGCTTTTCAAGGGAGAACAAGGGCTTCCTGGTGTCGGTAATCCGGGCCAAAAGGGTGAGAGGGTAAGTGCAGATGTAGTTGTTGATTTTGTGTCCTTTAATATTGTTATTATGCAAACCAGCTTTGCTGACTTGCTGCCTTTCTCTAGGGCGAGTGTGGTGTGTGCGAGCCATCAGAGGTTGGCCGTGGACTCGCTAACATCAAAATGCCAGCGGGAGCAAAAGGCAATCAAGGTGAACCAGGCCCTCAGGGGCCACCAGGACCACCAGGTCTTGGGGCTGAAGGCAAACAGGTGCGTTTGTGCTACAATAAAAACATATCCATCAAATAAGTACGAGGCATCTTTTCGGAATTCAAAACCAGCTTTGTTTTAGATGATTAAAATATGTTTTTTGTGTTGTTGCTTTATTTGCATAGTGTATTTTACAAGATTGCTGCTAAAAGAACTGCTTCTGCAAGAAATATGTTGTATAAAGTGCTGATTCCAGGGCAGTACCTTCTTGGCCCTTCCTGTAGAGGCTACTATGGTATGAAAGAAGGAATAAAAGAGCCATGCACTGCTTAATCGTTGCAGCTCAAACTGAAATAAAACGACTTAGCTTCTTGCGTCTCCTTCATATTTTGAATTGGTAATTCATTTTCACAACCTTGAGGCGACTGTTGTTGTGATTTGCTGCTATGTAAAGAAAATGGAATTCAATTGAACTTTGCTAAGCCGTACATTAGTGAATGTCATTTATTCTATATATTTACACAATATTTTCATTGAGCCTTTTGGTATTACTTTTATTAAACTCACAGCCATGTTTTTTTTTTTTTCATAAATCCTTCAAGAAACATCGCAGCTTAGCTGAATTAATATGGAACAGTGACATAGCTTGCAACTAAACCCAAGAACAAACAACAAAAAATGGAAACAAATTATGGAAACAGCATGGCATACACCATTACTTCCATAACTGATCTTCATCTGAATTAGTAACTCAAATCGCATTATACAAATTCCACCAAACGAAAGCAGCTTCTTGCGATCCCCGTAGAGTTACAAAGGATTAAGCACTATCTTGATGAATGAGACTTTTGAGATACTGAAGGATTGTGCCTCAAGGGTGCGTCAACTCATAATAGGTATTATACAAATCGGATATCCAGAGAATCTCCTCTTATCGCAGAAGTACTACTAAGTACAATAAATCTGGGTTGGCTTGTGTCATCCCACCCAATTACATGCTGTTTGCTTCTGTGGTTAGCGCTATGTCAACAGTTTTTATTTTGTCTGAATGGATAGAGGCCTCCATGGTATTTGCAGATGACTACACATGTGTTTTGAAAGTGTGTGTTTGTGCTTCTATCTTTGTACATTTTTACATCACCTTTTGTATGCTCTTACAGGGCCCACCAGGTCTGTCTGGTGCCCGAGGAGAAAAGGTAAATGTTTCATTAAAGCCTGCCACAGATCTTGTACATAAAAAACATATATATATATTTTTTATATATATATTATATTTTATATATATATATTATATATATATATAGTTTGACCTAGCAAGTTAAGAAATTAAACCCAGCATATGAAGTCTACGACATTCTGTGGCACTGATTACTCAGTGTCCACATACCCAAAGCAGTATGCCTTAAATAAGCTGAAGAAATGAGACTATTTGGAGTCTTTGGTGCCCTTTAGAGGCAATCAGGCGTTCTCAACATCATAGGCCGAGGGTGTCTGGAGGAATCCCACGCTGCGTATTAAATATTGTGCTTATTTTAGATCACAGAATCCGCGTTTTGGAACATTCGCATCACTTTACCTATAAAACCGAGAAATAAATCTCCCAACAGCAGTGCCAAGCTGCCTTAAATTACCTTGAAAGTCATCCACAGGAATTACTCTGCTTCAACTTCAAAGTGGAGCCAGATAGTTACTGGAATACTGAGATTGATTTTTTTTTTTGCCACATAAACACAGATCAGACAAAAATACTGGCCTAGTTGATGTTGAGGAGGGAATTTATGGCTACCCTGTGGAGCTGTCTTGTAAATACACAAAGATTTCCAATTTATGTAAAACTGTATTGTGTGTATTGGTAGCATCTACCGTGCATGTGCATTTTCTTTCTCATTTTTGCAAAACTTTTTAAATTAATATTATGCATTAGTTGCATCTGTGTTTGCACACTAGAAATCTTTTTTCCATGGAGCAAAAAAAAAAAAAAAAAAAGAGTAAAAAGAAACCCACTTGTAAAAAAATTCCAGCTGTTCCTTGAAATCAGCTTCAGCATTGTGCAAACTACATGAAGGTCTCTGTCAATCCTTTTATTATTGTATTTCAATTTAACCAGGGTGAACAAGGAGATCAAGGAGATAAGGGATTAGATGGAGCTCCTGGAGCCCCAGGACTGCCTGGAGACCCTGGTCAGGATGGCCAACGGGGACTGAAGGGAGAGAAGGTATAGGGTCTCACACCTGGAGTCAGTTCAGCATTCCTGTACCTTTAATTTTCATCTTCTGATTGTTTTGTTGTTGTTGTTGTTGTTGTTTTTTGTTTTGTTTTTAACATAGTGCCAGTATAAAATGTGGCAGTTATGTGCACTGCAAAGTCCCTGTTCTTTTATGCAGAACATACATGAATGTGCATGAGGAAAAAAACAAACAAAAAAAAACATGTTTTCAAAGGGACTATTGTTTTGGTTAAAAATTTATACTGATTAGCTAAATGGAGACACTAGCATTTTGAATGATATTTTGATACTTCCCAAAGGTCCTTGGATTATGGATTTTGATTATTATTGTTTTTTTTTTAACAGGGGGATGCATGTACCAGCTGTCCTTCTGTTGGTGCTGTGGTGGGTGATGGTGTAGCTGTGCCAGGCCCCAAAGGAGAGAAAGGAGAACCTGGTCCTGCAGGAGAAGGGAAGTCTGGCAAAAATGTAAGGGGAGTTGTTTGTAAATGTATATACTTTAAGCTGTGTGCCATGAGAATTGCAGATGATGAGCTTACATTTTTCTTTTTCTTTTGGTCATTTCAGGGAAAACCAGGTTTACCTGGTGTGCGGGGCCCTGCCGGTCCCAAAGGAATCAAAGTATGAATGCCCATTTATTATATTGTCATGTTCACAAATTAATATGGATGATTATTTCACTGTCAATCAGTATAATCTGTTATGCATTTTGTCATTTGTAGGGAGAAGCCGGAGTTCCAGGAATTGGCCTTCTAGGACCACAGGTAAAAAAAAAAAGCCCATCTGGATCAAGTTTTATGTTGACGTTTGATCCAGCTGTTAGACAAAGCACACATGGCTCATGCTAGATGGATGCTGTTTTCTTGTGCACCAAATTCCCCTCTGACAAGAGTCATTAGATTTTACTGCCTCGCAGATCTGACGGTGAAGTTGTAAATTACCATCATGAAATAATTTGGGGTTGTTCTCTCTCACATCCTCATCTCAAATCCTTTGACTCATTGTGGTATAGCAGCTCAGTGATTTGTTGACATTGGAAAGCCAGTCTTTGTCCAGATCTTTACTCTTTTCTCCCCAGATTTCTTTAAGCTTCTAATTATTTTTATTTTTTTAAACCTTTTTTTTGTTTGTTTTTACATCATAGGGTGAAGAGGGACCAAGAGGACTCCCAGGACTTGTAGTAAGCTTCTCATATTTTTAAAGTGCTTTTTATTTGCACTACATATGTAGACTTTAGTCTAATCTCTGTATATTATACAGGGATCTGCTGGTGCCAAAGGATCACCTGGACCTGCTGGCCCTGAAGGGGAGAAGGTAGCAGAAAAACAAGTGGCTTAAATCTTAAACTATCATTGCACAATACAACCACATGAACTCTCTTTAAATTTATGTGATTGGTTTTTACTGTTCGCAGGGCTCCAAAGGTGACAGCGGGCTTCCTGGACCACCTGGGACACCGGGGATTGGAGTAGCAGGGCCCCCGGTAGGATATAAATATGTCATGCTGCCTCGGCATATGATGTAATGTCTTTATATTTTCAAACATTCTCTCCTGTTGGCTTTTTGACCAACAGGGTAGAGATGGAGCCCGCGGCTCTATAGGAATGCCAGGAGCTGATGGAAGACCTGTGAGTTGTTTGTTTAAGTCTGTTTCATTCACATCTTTTACATATGATTCTGCAATTCAAAGAGTTGTCAGAGAAATTCAAGTGGCAAACTTGAGTACTTGCCTGTGTGTTAACGTCTTTTCAGACTTTTAATTTTCTTCGAGCTTCTTTGGGATTTGTCCTTGATTTAGGCATCATTTGTAACCAAGAATGTCTGCCTCGATCCATAACAGGGGCGATGTCTGCTCCCATCTCATCCTCTGTCCCCTGATCTGCTCTCAGCTCGCTGCCCCGTGAGCTTTCTTCTGAAACAACAAAGCAAGAGTAACTAAGTGTTTGTCTTTGTGTGTGTCTGTCTGTGTGTGTGTGTGTGTGTGTGTGTGCATGTGCATTTGCGCTGTCTCCTTCTTTTGCAGGGACATGATGGAGCTAAAGGGGACAAGGTAAGTCTACCGTTTTGTTTGGATGAAGGAAACTGGAGGGGTTTTAATATAAAGGGGGTGGAACAGATGGTAATCACAAGAGATGGCTCAACACCCCACTACCACACCAGCCCGGCCCAATCCCCTGCCTCACGCAGGCACACACACACACACACACACGCGCATACACATATGAATGTGTGCGCAACAGCCTCAGGGCACATATAGAGTAGCAGTGGAGGTGACAAGTGTACTGTTGCTGGCAGACAAGAGGAGTTTTGGGGGCCTTAAGAGAGAGTGTGTGTGAGACTATTAATTACTGAATTCATCAGAGCCACCAGTCCAGACTGTCACTGAGCGGGTGGGAGAAACGAAGACATGGCAGAGGCAGGGTTTAAGGGTCCGGAGGGGTGTAAAATGCGGGGCAGAATGGTTTGTGAAGGCTGAGGTAAAAGGAGGAATAAAGTTAAGAAAGAATAAGAAGTTAAGAAAACAGAAAAAATGTGCAAGAGGTAACTTAAATCACAGCCACACTCTTTATTATATGGATTTATTCAGACTCTGTGGCTCATGCATACTGTGAATAATGGTCTTGGGTGAAAAATAGTGAGAACAGACGCCTATGCAGGGATATTACGTGGGCTCCTCCTATATCGTCGATGAATTACAATTATATTTGTATAATTGTACATTTGCACATTCATTGTATATATGCAAAGGGTAAAGCTTTTAGGGACAATTTCATGTATTGCTGCACTTTCTGGCGTGCTATAAAAAAAACCCCATTAAATCCCTGTCAGTTACAAGTGTCTTTGTGACACATCGAGATTTAACAAAACGGAACCAAAGACTTACGAACTTACTTCTTGCTGTAACAAGAGTAGTTTTAATCTTGAATGAGCTCTCATTTTTGCAACCTGTGCTTAAAAGTGTGCCAGGAGCTTCACTTTACTCTTTCTTTTTTTTAAGTGTCTTTTTTGATGTATATTTTAGGGTGAACCTGGAGAGTGCAACTGCATAATGGCGCACACGGGCGTAGGTGGACCTGTGAGTACATGCATGCTGGAATCGCCACATGTGGACAAGCAGTCTGTCTAAAATAGAGCATGGCCGCTCAATGTATGTTTAAGTACACAGTTTGGATCTTTTAGTGTGAGTCTAAAGGATACATGAGAAAAAAGAAACTGCTGTTTCTTTTTCTTTCTTTTTTTTTCCTCCACAGTTTCCTTTGGTTTGACATTTGCTGTATAATTCTTAACATCACGCTGTGTACTTTCTGTATATCCTGCAAGCAAAGGTGCTGCTCTGATTTTGACTATTCTTGCCTTGCAGGGAGCTCCAGGAACTCCAATAAACACGTGGCAGGTCTGATCTGTCAGCCAAGCCGTCCTGTATGACAGCTTAGGCTTTGTGTGAAAGCTCTGTGTTTTTTGTTACCTTGCAAACTTTATTTGGAAAATCACAGTGCTCTTCTTTTTTTTTTTTGGCTTCAATGTCAGCATGTGATGTCATTCATGGTCCTCCTTTCATATGTTGCAGGGCCCCCCAGGACCTCCTGGCCCACCTGGACCCCCTGGGCCACAGGGAGTTACTGGAATTCAAGGACCTCAGGTAAGAGAGAGTGTGAGTAGGATGGTCAGGGGGTTATTTCTTTACTTCAGTTCAGAAGCTGCTTTATTATGCTGAATTGAAAAAGAAGCTACTTATGTCATTTTTGAGCTTGGGCAATTTGGGTTCATAAATAAGGCTTTAACATGCTTTGCATTTTTATGGGTGAATTAAGTCCATATTATGCATGTAGGAAATGAAATGGCATTCCATGTTTATAAAATATGTGTGCAGTAGCTTGGACACAAGCAGGTTAAGGATCAAATCAAGTTTAAACTTCAAAACGCACTAACCCATCTGGTGCTTCAAGCTTTAACCCATGTGGGAAGCAACTGAGCAAGCTTTCTGAATGTCAGTCAAGACATGAATGTTATTTGAAGGTCTGGCTTTAAATACACCAAATGATGCAAAGCTTACCCAAAGTATGAATCTGGTTCATTTGTGAAGTTTTTTTTCCCATTTAAACAGACCTTCAAATAAAGTAATGCTGTGATCTGTGCTGCAAGAGTCAAAGGCGTAAGAAACATCAGAAGTGACTGGATTGAAGAAATCATGACTTTGAAAAGAGTGCATTTGTTTTATCTTTTTTTTTTAATTCAGTGGCATTTTGAGATATTTTTTTTTAAGTTTCATAAGACTTGGCCAGAGAGGGAAGAGGTTTTGTCATTTTGGCACTGCCCCTTTGACTCTGCCTTAACCATTGGTGTCGATGGGAGTGGCTAGCCCTCGATTGGCAGCAAACTAGTTCAACCTCAGTTCCTTCTTTCAGGGTATCCCTGGAAACGACGGGCTACCGGGGAAACCGGGTTTGCCTGGAATCATCGTAAGTAATAATAGAGAGAAGAGGAGGAGAGGCGGCTCTTATCTGCTGATTTGAGATCTGGGGCCTTGTGTATAAATGATGCAAAAGCACGAAATGAATACATATGTCAGGAAGTAGAATTATCTAAAAGATTCTCCCAAAAAGGGAAGACTAATGAGTTTTTCAGGCCTATCTTTTAAACATTTTTTTTTTTACAAACTTTATTACATCATGATTAAAGTGGTTTATATACTCTGCCCCAAAATGTTCTGTGTCTACTTTTGTTAAATTCTGTATTTTAAGCACAAATCCTGCTTTTTACATTGAAACTGCTGACGCGAGAGGAACGGAGCAAGTTTGTTTCATGTTGCACAAAGTTACAATGTGGCATGTAGATATCAGGCTTGTACAGTGTGTATATATGCCTGCATGTTTCAAGATGACTGACTAAATCTTAGGCTGTTCTTTATCTACCCTCAGTGTGTTTGTAAAAGCTCTGCAGTTAGTCTCCTTTCTAATGTGGACAGTACAGCAAGTCGCTGACATTAGGTGCAAGGACAATGTCAAAGCTGCAAAATGAAGTGTTGCGAAATCATCTGTGGTTTCTGATTCTTCTGCGTATGGCGTTAGCGTTGCTTTTTTTCAACTCTGTTTATAGCTTAATTTAATTGTAGAATCATCAGTGCTGATCTGCAGCCAGCTCTCAAGGGCAACTTGACCTTCAATACAGGATTTCAACAAGTAGTGTAATGGAGAAAAAAAATGTCCTATTTAAAAAAAAAAGATCTTATAGAAACTGCAGAAGAGTGTTGAATAGTCATGCATAAACAGCACCTGCGCATACATAAAGTCACAGTGTCTGTGTAGATGGAGAGGAAGAAATGTACCGAAAGTTGAGTTGTAGCGTAAGCGTAGATCTCTTACTTGAGCCCTCCACACACTCACCTTTGCACACATGCCCGGATTTGCATTTTGCATTGTGTACATCCCTTTGGAGTGTGGCAAAAGTAAACATTATCCGTATAATTGTCGTTAAATTATACATGTAAAATTATAGAGAACTTTCTTTTGAGCAAGCCTGTTAATGCACAAGGCCTCGTTTTAGCTCAAATAATAGCCAATAGCGTGCAGCATAAAATAGCCTTCACAGCTATTAGCTCCAGTTTGAACAATGTCAAATGGGTTTGTAATGACTTTGAAACCAGGCCAGGTGCTATTGACAGACTCACTCAGTGGAAAGGGTCCCAGTGCTTTGATAGGGTGCTGACCGCCTTTCACAGTAGATGTGACAAGTGTGTAATGAGCAGTTGTATTTCAGAATTTATAATAACTGGAGATTGTTACTCAGTTGCAGCATTTGTTTGTCTCTAGAGTTTTAAGCTTTTCTTTTATGGACTCACTCTCTTGATGGAATATATTTAGAGCTGCGTGAGCATTAGTATAAAGAAAAACTGAGCTTTTGTTCTGTTGCTCTTTTTTTTTTTTTTTGTAATATCATCAGACTTTGCCCCGGCTTTCTCCCACAGTCCAAAAGCAGCCATGTTCCAAAGTGACCTGTCCGGGCTGTACCCCGTCTCTTGCCCTGTAAGATCTGAGCAAGGCTCCAACCCCATCGGAGAGAAAAGAATCTAATCACTGAGGTCATGTGGTGTGATAGGAACAAAAATTTAGTTCTCTACTGGATGTGTCTCGTGGTTGAAATGTCTTCAGCTCTGCAGCCCTGGTAATTTGTTTTGTTGTGACATTGTGTGGAATGAGATAGTCATACACAGACATATTGCTTGCAAAGGTTGTGACAGTTTGCACCAGGTTTTCGCAGCTATGGGTGATAAAGCAGCCCTCGGTGATAAAGCGAAGTGTACCCCATCAACTGTGCAATTTCAACAACTCTGTGAACTCATATTTGTACAGCAAATAGCAATACAAATAAAAAGAAAATTACAGTGACAACAAGACTATGTTTAATCAGCTAGCAGATCCAGTTGCAACTGGAAACTTTCTATCTTAAGTCAAAACTTGGTCGCAGCAAAATTTTGACTTGCCAAACCAAGGTGTGACTACGATCGCTGGCTGGGTACTGGCATAGCAGTGCTGACATTCTGTGGTCTTCCTGGCCCACCTAAAAGAGCCACCTTAGACATTATTAAGAATATATCTACCTTTCTCACTTTGACAAACCAGAATGTTTTTTTAATTTATTTTTTTAAATGAGAATTAATTGCCCACTATGCATGCAATTACTGGTAAAGGTTGGTTATACAATAAATGTCATTAAAATTTATAAAAAAAGATTTGGTATTGTAGTCTTACCATTAATAAGAAGTGATGGTATTATGACATTATTTAATTGTTGGAGTATCTTCACTTCATTATTGTGTTGTCCTTAAACTGTGCTTGTGTCTCAAATGAGCAGGAGCAGAGTCAGTGGCTGTAATGTGGGTATCTCTTTAGTCTTGACTTTAATGCCATATTTAAAATTACATTAATCGAATTTCCATTTCCACGCCCGTTCTGCAGGCCTACACTGGACCAAACCAGCTGCCTCAAGACTCCACGGGAGGACAGGATGTAAGTTGAACATTAAAATAGTGGATTTCATGGAATGAGGATAGCACTTCAACTGTTGCACAGTGCAGCGGGTTAGTGTATACACACCTGTGCTTGTTTCATCGTGTGTAACACAGGACGACTGTGAAGGGGGGTGTTCCCAAGGGCTGCCAGGGGTGCCTGGGATGGTTGGTGCCAAGGGAGAAAGAGGAGACCAGGGCAAGCCTGGTGTAACTCCCTTGGACAGCTGTGACTTGGTGAGACTTGGAGTTTCTTGTCAAAACCTTTACAGCTGTACTCTATGATTCTCAGGATTCCGAATCATATGAAATAATCGTTCAGCTGCAATTTGTTTGCTGAATGCAAAATGACAACGACATTTTGCATTAAACTCGACTGTGCACGGCTAAAGTGATTCGCTTTCAGTGTGACAGTAAGTCTCTGATAAGTTACTTTCTTGTCTACTTGCAGTGTTTGGAGAGACTTCAGACGGAGCAGGCAACACAACCAAGGGTCAGTTGAAATCAGTGCCTATGTGTGTCTACAATGACAGAGACGTGTATGCATACTTCCTGTTTTGTTTTTTTAATTTCTTTATCTCACAGGGTGATCAGTCCTGCGTAGGATCACCTGGAGTCCCAGGAATGCCTGGATCACCAGGAATAAAAGGAGAGCCCGTGAGTCTGGGTCAGAGTGTCTTATGTGCATCATGTTATTTTCTTATGTTTTTTTTTGTTGGGATTTCCTAGTCTGCTTTCATTTGAGTATGTTTATGCAGATGACTTTACAGAGAACTTTCTTTCTTTATGTTTACTTCAGGGTACACCTGGAGAAAGAGGCCAAGCTGGAATACCTGGAAACATGGTAAGGATTTAGCTCAATTTTAAGATTCGTACGTACAGTTCAGCTTCATCAAACATTCACTTGCAGCAGACTAAACCTGCTGTGTTTTAACTGGTTTTCTTTAAAGAAAAGAAAGCTGTAACAGTGGGCTCTTATTCTGAAATCTTCAGGCTGAGTCTGTATAGCCCATTTTAAGATACTAAGAAAAGTTTTCTAGTACTTTGATGACATCTTTCTCCAACTTACCACTCTGAAAAATCTATTATCAACAGAAAATGTTCAAAAACTATAAAGTGCATTTTAATCACTGCCTTACATTAGTTTGCCAGTACTTCTGTGAGTGGAAAAATCTTTCTTTTTTGTTATCATTATTGTAGGACAGCACCGTTGGGTTTTTGTCTCAAAGCTTGCAATTGAAGTGGCTTGCAATTGAAGTGGAAGTTTATTCCTTCCACTTTCCATGAGATCACAGAGCCCCCTGCTGGCCCTAGTGAAAATCTTGTGCACTTGGGTCCATATCACTAAACTCTTAAAGGCTGACTCACACAAACCCACTCTAGCACTCTGTTGGGATGCCTAGTGCAGCATTCACCTAATTGTCAAGAACAAATTGAAAGTGGCTTTAACCAAAGGGGGAAATTGTTTGAGGATTTTTTTCCCCTATTTTTTTTATTTTAGTTCTTGTTTCCTTTTCGTCTCAGGTGTTTTAAAATTGTTTGTTTCATTATTTTCTGTCTGCAGGGACCTCCTGGATTTCCAGGTCCTCAGGGCCCACCTGGTTTACCTGTAAGTTTCATTTACACTTTCAGACTTAAGTTATGTTTCCATTTCATTTTGTAAAGGCAGAATTTGCAAGAGGTATCAGTGCAAAAAAGACAAAAGAGTAACGGTATAGCCATTATCAGATACCTTAATTCTTCATGGCACAGATTCACCAAGGTGCTGGAAACATGACATGATGTGATAACATCACACAGTTGCTGCAGATTTGTCAGCTGCGCATTCATGATGCGAATCTCCTGTTCCACCGCATCCCAAAGGTGCTCTGTTGGATTGAGTTCCGGTGTCTGTGGAGGCCATTTGAGTACAGTGAATTCACTGTCATGTTCAAGAAATCAGTTTGAGATGATCTGAGCTTTGTGACATGGTGCATTATCCTTCTGGAAGCAGTCATCAGAAGATGGGCAAGCTGTGTGCCAAGAAAACACCCCTCACATCCCACCACAGCACTGCCAACAGCCTCAACTGTTGATACAGAGCAGGATGGATCCATGCTTTCATGTTGTTTATATCAAATTATGACCCTACATTCTGAATGTTGCAGCAGTAAGTGAGACTGATCAGACCATGCAACATTTTTTCCAGCCATCTGTTGTCCAATTTTGGTGAGCCCATGCAAATTCTAGGCTTATTCTCCTGTTCTTAGCTCGGTGTAGTCGTCTGCTTCAAGGTTTGACATGTATACTCTTCTGCATATTTTGGTTGTAATGAGTGGTTATTTCCTTCCTGTCAGCGCAAAGCAGATCTTCCCTGACCTCTGACATCAACAATGCATTTTCTCCCAGAGAATTGCTGCTCACTGGGTATTTTCTCTTTTTTATTTTTATTTTTATTTTTTGGAGCATTCCCTATAAACCTTAGAGTTGGTTGTGTGGAAAAATCCCAGAAGATCAGCAGTTTTTAAAAAACAGCCAGAAACGGCCAGATGCTCAAAGTTACTTGAATCACCTTTCTTCCTCATTCTCAATTTGCTCAGTTTGAACTTCAGCAGATTGTCTTGGCCAACAGTTTTGGGAGTGGCACAAAGTTTGTTTTTCCATGCACAAAGTTTTATATCTTTCTATGATATAATGAAGAATAAATACAATGATTTCATGTTTTGGTAAATAAGTAAAAAAAAAAAAAGGTTTTGGTTGTGGTGCCGCTGACAGAACTTTTGAGTTGCTTTGAGTTATTTTGTTCACCTTGCCATTTGATAGGTACTTGCAAATGGCTCATACAAATCTAAAAAAAAAAAAATGACCAGAGGCTTAAATACCCTGTTGTTTCCTTGCACCAAGGAGGTTATTAGAAAGATTAGTTTTGTCTGTTTGTTGGAAGGAATGTTTAAAAGGTTATGGATGATCTTGCATGAATGTTCCATCAGAGGTGGGGCTCTGCCCAACTTGGAAGTGATCACATTTTGGAGGTAATCTGAAAATTTTACGTTCTATCTTTGCAAAAACATATAATGCTGAAATAAGAAAAATAGGGGGCACTTTTTTTTATGTTTTTGTGAAAATAATGTTAAATGTTTTCTTTTAGAATAAAATACCAAGTATTATTAAATGTAGTGGGGTTAAAAATTATACTTTTTTTTTTCTCAGGAATGTGGAGGATTGGAATACAAGTATTTCTATTTATTTATTTATTGGTCTTTTCCTCTGGCATGTGGATCATCCTACTCTTAAATCCCCCTGTCCTTTTTGTGTGGCTCTTTAATGAAAGTTATGTCAGATGAGGAAACGATTTGGTTGTCTCTCTCTCTCTTCCTATCTCTCTCTCCAGTTGTTCAATTATTCCCCCATCTAAGTGATGGAGAGTTGCACTGCTGTGCGGACTCAGCCCTCCCCTTCCCCTTTCTCCTCATACAGATTTATTGCTTTAGGAGAATAGAGATGCTAAATGAGTGAGCTGTGCGAGCACTGCATGAAGTCCATTTGTGGTGTAGTATGTCTTTATAGCAGGTGTTAGCCTCTGCTGTGTGCAGCAGTATGTCTGTTTGTATTGTTTGTGAGAGGGAGGGAGAGGAAATGTAGCCCCGCTGCTGTAAATGCTGCTCATATTCCGTAGTTATGAAGTTTTGACAATGATGGGAAACCAATTACAGGGTTTTGTCTCGGCTCGGTATGGGCTTTCGCGGGGGTAGATTATGAACAGCAGTGAGCATGATCACAGCATACAGTGGAGGCAATGACAAACAAACAAAAAAATGAAAAGGAACATGATTCGCCAGCTACTATTACACCAGAGCTCACCATTTAACAATAATAATAAGAGGATCTCCACTTTCCTGCTTTTTTGTCTATGTTCTTTTACTTGTGTAAGCCAGTATCCATTTCCTAAATAACAGATCAGGCTTCATGCTTCTCAAAACACTTGGTACCTGAGAGATTTTTCTGCTGTTGGATCTTTATAATGTCAAAGAGGAGGTCATCTCTGGCGCATAAGCTCGACCCCACGCACATGTTTAAATCTTTGCAAGGGGCAGCCGATCAGAAGAAAGTAGAATGAGCTGAGGGGGGCTGCAAGAAGTCCTAAGAGAAATTATTATTTTTAGAGCCCAAGTAAGATATGATTTTTAAGATGATACCAATATTTGGTGATTTAAAATCTGATATCTCGAACGATATTTTTCTCTTTCAAACACACACAACATTCCTTAACATTAGTTATATGTAGTTAATAATGAGTTCTTACAAAGATAACATATGGCAATCCTTTTTAAAAAATAATCTTGTTTTACAGTCAGAAGTTGTGTATTACTCAAGTACACTCTGCACAACTTTGCCTGAATTAGCTGGTTGTTGTATTTGTGGCATTTCAAACACGTTGGAAAGTTGCACAGTGCCCTCTGGTGGACAAAATATACAACATCAACACTCATACCGTGGTTGAAGGTTATTTCTCCCATCTCTACTTTATTTTTTCAGTTTTCATTTGTCAGAGATTATAAATGTTGAAACTGGTATATTGGTAAATGGCTAATATCGGCCAATATATCAGCAGGGCTGATATGGTATGACCACCTCAGAGCTAAAGCTTGATAAATCAAATAGGGAGTCCCACGTGGATGTGATCCAAGCTAGTTAGCCTTTTCCACTCTTTGATGTTGACTTACCCTATCACTTTTATTTCCATCAGGGGAGCCTCTCACGCAGACGTACATACTACATCCTCTTCTTCATTTTCTAATCTTTCTTCACTCCTGTCATCCTCAGGGTCAGCAGGGTGAGCGAGGGTCAAATGGCCTCCCAGGAATGAAGGGCGATCAGGCAAGTGTCTCACAATCATTCCCTCTCAAATTATAACATGGAGAAAAATAATTGGTGCCTATGTTTGATTGACTGCATGATCTTTACCTCAGGGTCCTCCAGGAACGGCTGGGTATCCAGGAACCATGGGCCCTCCTGGACTGCCTGTAAGTCACTCTCCCCACTTCATTATGAAGGAACAACATGACTGACATACTCCTGACAGCTGGGGGGGTTATACTGATGTGTTAGCCGACACTAATTCACTGCCTTTATTTATTTGTCAGGGACTCAAGGGCGAACGTGGAAGTCCAGGAAGCAATGGCCAAAAAGGAGAATCAGTAAGGCACTACATCAACACTGTTATGTACTATAAAATGAGTTAGCAGCTTATGCTGTATATATTTTGGCTAACAATTCCCTCCCTTCTGCAGGGTCCTCCTGGTAACCCTGGGTATCAAGGACAAGCTGGATTGCCGGTCAGCGTTTCATCATAAATTTGGCTTGCCAATATTTAGAGTCTGGTTTTTTCATTCATTGTTTCAAAATTTAATAACCGGGTGAACATTCTCCTTCTGCAGGGCATTAAAGGAGACACAGGACCAGCAGGGCCTGCTGGTGCTAAGGGGGATCGGGTATGCACTATAAAACACAAGGAAGCATAGACATCACCAAAAAATATCCAGTAACAGTTATGTGTTTCTCTTTTATATTTTTAGGGTTTCCAAGGACAACCAGGTTTCCCAGGACCACCCGTATGTAAATGCTTCAAGTCCTCTAAAGCAATCATTTAATCTTGTTATTACTGTTGAGACTTTGCATATTATTGTGTGTAAATTTAGGGACCACCGGGTCCTGCCGGCAAAACTGGAAGGGAAGGGCTTCCTGGGCTCAAAGGGGAAAAGGTGAGTACAAAACACACATTTAGTTGTTTCAGATTTATTATTATTATTATTATTTTTTTTTTGCACTGCACATTGATCTGAAAAACTCTGCTTTCAAAGGGCAACGATGGTGCTCAAGGCCCTCAAGGTCCAAGCGGACCCCCCGGCTCACCCGGCTCTCCAGGATTGATGGTATGTGCATTTTTTTTCCTTTTTTGCACTATATAATCTAAGTATGACCTTTTCTGACCTGTCTGTGAACTGTATGCTATTATGAGTCCTTACCTGTCCTCTCTTATCTTGCAATATTAAAGGGCCCCCGTGGCATGGATGGAATGGACGGAAAAGACGGGAAAGCAGGACTGCGGGTAGGTCGCACACATGGGTGATCTGCCCACACATGGCATTATAACAAAAACACAAAATGTAATAAAGTAATAGTAACTATTGTAAAGATATGCATGAAATAGCTGATTTCTGGCCCTTTTCTCATCAGGGGGAGACAGGCCCTCCAGGCCCAGCAGGACCCAGGGGAATGCCAGTGAGTATCCCCTCTGGTAATCAGACTTGAGAGTTATACTATATAAACAGTATCTTGTCATGTTTTAATGACATGACATATGATTTTATGGCATATCACTTGTATATGAATTGCCCTACATACTGATGCGCTCTTTCACCAGTTATAATTGAATTGTAAATTCTTTGTTTAACACACAAATATCGGCCAAAGTTGAATTAAATATCAATTTATTAATGATGTATACAGTCAAAAGCTGAGTGTGTCCAAACTTTTGACTGGTCCTGCATGAAATATTAATGTTACCTTGAGGTTCAGTTTTATACAGACATCCTGCATCCTGGTAAGACTGGTGCTCCTTTGACTTTGCATGGCGTGACTCTTACATCTGTGTGAGATTGATTATGTTTTGGTTTTTTTTCACACGCATTCATTTTCCCCAGTATAATAAAATGCCTTGTAATAACTTACTTACCTGCATCAGGCCTTGTTTTAATTTGCCCGTTCTCTGGCTGACCGTGCCTGGACTCTTAGCTTGCATCATCTTCGACTATTGTTTGCTTAATTCGGTTAGCACGAAATTATAAGTCATCTCAGGGCACTTGGCAGGGGCATGGGAAGTCTCCTTCAGACTAACACATAGGGTGTGCAGCCTTTTCTCTCACAGGATAATGAAGGGAGAAAAATTGAATAGTCTACTGCCAATCAGCAAATTAGCAGTATGTGATTTAACGTGTTAAAATCATCACCTGTAGGCTGTATCAGCAGTAAAATCTGAGTGCACATTAAGTGAGACTACAAATGTGAATGTTGTGTTGGCACTTCACACTTCACATTAACATCAGAAATAATCTTATTATTTCTTCAGTATGTTTTGGGTTGTTTAGTCTATTTGGCAGCCTTTTTATGTATTACATTACGATACAGCATCATGCAGTTGCTGTAGTTTTCGTTTTATAGCGATCTGGTGACTCTGGATGCTATTTGAATACAAGGAACTCGTTGTGTTCAAGAAACTCATTTGAGCTGATTTGAGCTTCGTGATCCTGCTGGAAGCAGCCATCAGAAGATGGGCACACTGTGGTCTTAAATGGATGGACATGGTCAGCCACAACATGTAGTTAGGCTGTGATGTTTAAAAGATGCTCAGTTGGTACTAAGAAGTCCAAAATTTGCCAACAAAATTCTGACCCTACCTTCCCAATGTCACAGCAGAAATTGAGATTCAACAGACCGTCATCTTCTATTGTCCACATTCGGTGTGAATTCAGCCGGTCGTCTTGACCCTGTGTACAGTACATGCCTTAATGTGCTGAGTCTCTGTCACGTCATAGACCGATTAGATATTTGCATAGTTCAGCAGTTGACCAGGTGTACCTAATGAAGTGACCAGAGCGTGTACATTGCCATGGCTTATTGTTATCTTCTCTTTCACAAAAAATTAAATGAGTATGCAAATTAGACTGCATGACTAATCATTTTTTCCTTTAAAGCCTACCTTATATTCCTTATGGGAGCACAGAATGTCAAAGATGGGGAAAATGTTTTCACTCTTGATACTAGGACTTACTCTGAAATTAAAATAACATCATGCATAAAAGAAGGTTTTCAAGGCAGATGTGGGAATGTTATTTCTTGATTTTTTTTTTAACTTCCTCGGGGATGCCCTGTGCAAACTAGCAGAGAGTGTGACTCGTGATATGTCACACACCTTACCCATGTTGGATCACTGGATCATTTATTTGCAGATGTTACTTGTAATGTAACCCAATTTAAAACCTCTAACCTTCATAACTCCTCCTAAGATCTTCCTAAATTTCTGTCTTGTATATCAGCGCAGCTCTGCTTCACTGAAGAAATGACTAGCTGCGTGTCTCCCCTTGATTTCCTTTTTTTTTTTTTATTTCTCCCTCACCATTTCTCAGTTTGTGTTCACCCCAAGAGCAGGTGTTCAGGATTTCAAAGACATGTCTGTCTCTTCTTTTGGCAGCTTCAACTTTGTGAATTTTTATACTGTACCAATCTCATTCTCTTTGATGTCTCTCCTCAGGGATTCAAAGGGAAAACCGGCCACGTTGGCTTTCCCGGACAGAAGGTTAGCCAGCCACTCTCTGCTTTATCATCACACTATGTCTTTTTGACTAGTCATAATTACAGTCTCTTTCTTATGTAAGAAGCCAATTTGTTTTATATAGCTGTTCATTATGCTGAAAGTCTGGTTTTGTTGCTTTGCTACCTTATTGTTTTGAATCTCCAATCGCAGAGCCCTGCATTCTTATCATGCTTCCTTTATTCATAAGTTTCTCATCCCTGCAGGGTGAAGCCGGACCTTCAGGTCCACCCGGGCCACCTGGCAGACCGGGACATGAGGTGATTTCTTTGCTTTCTATCTTTCCTTCAAGTTGATTAGAGAGCACATCAGTAATCTGTGCATGGAAGCTAAAAGCAAGAGTTGGCATACATCATAGTCAGTCTGCGGCTTTTCCAGGGTGATCCAGGTACTCCAGGACTTCAGGGACGACCTGGACCCCCAGGCCACCTTGTAAGTTCACTTCCCTTTTAAATGTATACATTCATCATATAGCGATATTTCAGTGTGTTAGCAAGCTAAACTTCATAAATGTGTTTGCTTTCCTCATCAGGGTTCTACAGGTCCAGCTGGACCTCCAGGACCTCCTGGTCCATCAGGAGTGGTGAGAGAGAATATATCACGATCACTGTTTTATTAAACAGGCGCGGAATGATTAAATCTGAATAACTGAATCTTTAACAATCCCATAGGGGAGAATGGGTCGAAAGAAATGTCAAATAAAAATAAACAAGTGAGCACACCAAGTAATATTAACACGGATTGTGAGAAACTACCGAGCTGACATATACCGAAAAAAAAATAAGCGAGATGAGCAGAGATAAGGATACAGTAGCTTAATTTACACAAATGTGAAATAATGTGCCTTTATAAAGTGAAAATGTTATGTACTGGGGGGGGGGGTATTGTTGGCGAATGCCTGTGTGAGAGAAGTGGAAATGACACACTACTGTAATTCTGTCCTTCTGCCAAAAATGCAAATAAAAGAAGACAATCTCCTCCATTTTCTTTTCTCCCTGGTTAACTAGGGAATAAAAGGAGATAAGGGCCAGGCTGGAGAGAGGGGTCTCCCAGGGATGGTAGGACCCCCAGGGCCACCAGGGCACCCGGGCCCTATGGTTGGTACTTTTCCAAATCTGCCCCATCTACATTTAATTAAACATAATTCGGGGTGCTAGTCTGCCAACATTTCTCACTTAATCTGTTTTATTTTTCTGCTTTGACTTTGTCTTCTAGGGCGAGCCAGGTAGTGATGGTGCTTCTGGAAAAGATGTGAGTAATGTCTGGGTGGTGTTGGCCCTCTTTAAAGTGGAATGAGACAGATTGTGTTATATTCCATTCTTTGATGGATATTTCTCTTTTTGTTTTGTTTTGACAGGGGGTGGCAGGCGTGCCAGGGGACAATGGACAACCAGGGCAAAAGGTAAGAGCCTACATGGTACACTATTCTACAAGTGTGTGTGTGTGTGTGTGTGTGTGTGTGTGTGTGTGTGTGTGTGGATCATCAAGCTGAGGATCAACCATCCATTACTTCTGCAGACCATCTGAACGCAGTGAGATGCGCCCTTTTCCTGTTCCATTTAGCCCACGGAGACTGATAACGGCACACCCCCCACCCCCACCTTTCTGCTCACTCAGCACTTGCACTTAACACAGTCATCAGATCACTAACCTGACGACCCGTCCGCTGACACTCTCATTCCTCCTCACCTCACTTCACCCTTCTCCAAACTGGCAGATGGCTGCCCGCTAAACTTCTGTAGCTGCAGTATTGAGCCTGTTGGATCTAGCCTCAGACACAGGCTTACAGTAGGTGGCTACAGTGATAAAGTTATTCTTCTGCTGCTGGGATAATGCTATTAAGCAAGAGGGGAGATGCTAGATGAGGCTATTTGTCACGCTGACAGGACGGCATTGTCAGGGTTTTTAGTTGCACAGAAAAGGAGAACAGAGGAGAAAGACAAGAACGGACTCCTCTATTCTTCTCGCTCCTCTCTGTTTCAAGAGCCGCCTGTCTGTCGCTGATGTGTAAACATTAGACGTCCATTATGAGCTGCTTTGTCCTCGATAAATCACTGTCGCTAATGTAGCGGGCCTGTTTTTGAGTGTATTTACACAACCTGAGTGCTGAGCATGTGGAAAGTGATATAGATGTAGCCAAAAGCTGTCTTAAAGGGCCTGGTACAGTTATTATTAATAATATAGGCTTTCTAAATGAGCAAAATAGCTATATTTTGATAAATAGTGTACATATATAATATAATGAACAACATAATAGTTGGGTCAGAGTTAGATAAGAAGAGTGAACTGTGAAGCTTTAATCAGGAGATGGTTAGCTTAGCTTAGCTCGTAGATTAAAAGGTTTTGTACAAATTAAACACAGGTGCTAATAATTGAGATTATTTTATGCTTTTTCACCAAGAGTGGTAATAAAGTAAATTGCTGCATTTATTAACTATTTCTTGAAAGTAAGATCAAAGATTATCAGTAACAGGTTTCAGCACAATTCCATCCATATTGATGTGCTTTAAGAAGGGATAAAAACTCATATTGTGATAATTATCCTAATGCTAGAAACTCATGCAAAAACAGACACTAATAACTAAAATGAGTCTTGTAGTCTTTTATCTACAGCTGTTATTTGTGTCTGTCTCCCAGGGTGAGGCAGGGGCTCCTGGCCAGAGGGGTCCTCCAGGAGAACGAGGTAGGCCAGGGCCCCCTGGTGGTGGAGCATATACCTCCAAGGATGCACAGCCCATGATTGGCCCAGTTGGCCCCAGAGGGGAAAGGGGAAGCCCAGGCACAGCAGGCCCCCCCGGGTCCCCTGGTGTTCAAGGATTGCCAGGAAATGACGTGAGATGTTGTTTCACTGCATTTATGACCCTCCAGCTTTTTTTTTTCTTTCTTCCAACATTTAATCAGCTCCAAATCATGCTATAACCAGGCTGGTTGTGAGAAAAATTGAGTAGACTGGCCACAGGCGCTTGCTAGCTCCATCTGTTCTTGTAAATAATGAATTTTTTAATTATCTACCTTGATTAATGCGTGCTTGTCTGTTTTTTCCCTCTTTGTCTGTTTTCTTAAATAGGCTGTTGTCAATTATGATGAAATCAAGAACTTCATTCGTCAGCAGGTCATTAAGATCTTTGATGGTGAGGACATGTGCAAATGTACATTGTTGTGTAAATGTTTACTGGGCAAAATGCTTTCCACACCAGAGTAGCATTTTCTCTTGAGATGCATATCTGTGTTTCAAAGAATGATCCCATTTGTCCTTTGGGAAACAGTTGCTCTTGGCTCTGTGGATCCTTTTTTTTTTTTTTCCTTTTTCACAATGTGTTTTTCCTCTCCCCAGAGAGAATGGCCTATTACATGTCTCGCATGCAGATGCCAGTAGAGATGGTGGCATCCCCAGGTCGGCCTGGGCCTCCAGGGAAAGATGGAAATCCAGGTAGTCCAGGGGCCCCAGGTGCCCCCGGTCTCCCGGGACAGATTGGCAGACAAGGCAGGCCAGGAGGACAAGGACCTGCAGGTGAACTTGTCATTCATGGAATCATGAGAATGACGTTAAGCTGCATCATCAGCAAACTGTAAGCGCTTTTGTGCTACTCTCTTCCTGTAGGGCCACGAGGACCACCAGGAGAAAAAGGAGACAAGGGTGTTGGCGAGATGGGAGATGTAGGACCTCCAGGAGCACCAGGTAATGTACCCCACTCATTCTTGTTCAGCGTGTAGTACAGTGGCAGCTATTTGGCTTATTAGATATATTTAATCTTAAACCTAAAGCTGCAGGTTATTGTTCAGAACTGGGCACAACCGGGTGTTATTTTCTTCTTCTGTCATTGTGCAGAGGCATTCACATCTGCAATAATGCAGAATCATAACACACACTGTTGGCTAAAATTCCATAAAAGTTGCTAATTGCTTAGAACTTGTTGTTGATTAGTAAATTGCCAGTATCATGAAGCAATTTTTCATCATTCTTAAATAGTCTTAATTAAAATTACCAGTCTAATTCTTTCAAGCCAAATGCGCATCTGAGAATCCCTGATCATGATGGAGTTCTCAAACCTCGGTGTAATTTAGCAAATTAGTATGTGTACTCACATTGCATTGAGCAGTATGCTGAGTGTGGGTGGAAAAAGCAGCCGTGCACTCATAAAATGATCAAAGTAGGACTTTAATATTTGTTCATGTTTAATTCAAGTTGCCCTGACAACAGACATGGTAATAACATCATCTATTCAAGATGGTGCTTGTTGGTGTGCACTTATTTTGCATATTTTCTGATGTGGCGTGTAGATAACATTTGATCATATTGCTGATGATTAAATTCATTTGTCTTGTATCTACACTTTATAGTTGCTGCAGTGTTAAATGGAAGCACTTTACATATGGATTTTGTATTCTAAGATTATAAGCACAATAAATCTTTAAAGGGGATGGCTTCACATTTTGGAAAAATACATGTTTTTGTTATTAGTAACAAAGCTGATGCCACTCTAATGTCATCACTTTCTTGTGAAGTGTGTTTTTCAGTTTATGTGTGATGTGTGAACGAGCTGGCACTCAATAAAATCACTTTTTTTTTTCTTTTTTTGCTGGGTGGCACCTTTTTGTGTCATTTTTGTTATAATTTCACATTGCATCTACAGAATTATTGTCAATTTGATGTTTTTTGCAAACCAATTTAAAGTACTAGATAACTTTATTAAAGCAAACTAGATTTGTTCTTGATATGTAAACAACAATCTTTATGCAGCTAGATGTTGACAGAGTTCTCTCTATGAGACAGGGCAAAATCTGGGGCGTTTTGTGCTCCTGGGCAGTTGTCTGCTTTGCTCAGCTTGTATTCCAGCCTGTGAGATAGTGGAAAGATGAATATATTCTCTGTATTTTTCTTTCATGCTAAAGGTGTTCCAGGCCCCCCAGGCTATGGTAAGATGGGACCCCCTGGTCCTGTTGGTCAGCAGGGTGTTCCCGGGATCCCAGGCCCTCCTGGACAGATGGGTTCACAAGGAAAGGATGGCCGCTGTAATCCTGCAGACTGTATGAGCCATGTAGTAGACTACAGCCCCAAAGGCCCACCTGTCAAGGGCCCCTGGTAAAGGGCTAGAGGCGATGGAGGAGAGGGGCAGGGGAACTGAAGCAAAAAAGACTACATGGAGAAGAAAGAAAGCCAAAGACCATGACCCAGAGTTATTAAGTCTGACCACAAGATGGAATACAGGCACTGCCTTTGTTGTTGAATAGCTAGATTTACCCTCACTGATTTCCTCTGTAGTTCTGAGCAAACATCCACAATTTCTTTCTAAGGGCCTCGCTGGAACTGAGACCTGCAAAGATACACCAGCAGCACATTTTTATGGCATCATTGTTGTTCCCCTGTGGAAGCCAATTCATTGCTTTATTTCTTGCTCTTATTTTGGTCTTGCCTCTCTTTTCTCACTGCGCTTTATTCCTTTTGTATATTTTCAAACAGCCCAGGAGAGGTGACAAGAATCACAATCTGCAGTTTGTTCTTCTTCTTCTTTCTTTCTTTTTTTTTAAATTCTGGTCTCTGCTGTTATTTTATTTTCCTTTTTACATTTTCTTTGTCTAAATCTGTAGGAAGAGAATACACACAATTATTTTAGCGCTGCTGCCATCTCTCATATCTCCGCTCCTTTCTGACACAATCCTGTTCTGAGTGCATCCCATGCATTTCTAATATTCTGTGTCACTGCCTGAGGTGTGAAACATATTTGAATTTGACTTTTAAGAGAATACCCCTAGAAATGTTTTCCACTTCTATAGAAACAGATGTCACAAACCCGCGTTCGTGGAGTATCTGATGGATTGACTGTTCTGTATATATTTATTTTTATATATATATATATTTGGTGGCTTTTTATACGCTTTCAAATGTTTTGATAAAAGATAACCTCACGGCTAGCCACTTGTTTTTTATTGTCCATGGTTATTTGGCAATAAAAAGTGCCAAAAAGGGATTTTTTTTCTGAGGTCTATAAGTTTTCAAAATGGGATGTGTTTAGCCAAAGACAGCTTATTTATAGAAGAAAATTACTTTTACACAGGAAGCACATTGGATTTTGTAATTATGTTGCTAAAGTTCATTTTGTGTCCCTTTAACGCCAATGTGTTTGAAAATGCAACCATTTTAAAGAATTCCATTCCATTTTGTATTTCAAAGTAGCCGTGAAAGCCGATTCACTCTGCCCGCTTTGAAGGAGAAGGGGAAAACACGAGTAGCAATTGGGCCCATTTACCACAGGTACTGTAATCCAGCACAACCACCAGACCCTCGCAGTCACATAGGGATAAGATGATATTCTGAAAAGCCTCACAAAGTGCTTTTGCAGTGTTACATGTTACTGTATTTTGGGGTTTTATCTGTTACTTTTTAATCATTTTTATATCTGGAACTCCATGAATCTGTGGTCAGACTTTGGTTTTCCACAAAATAACCCATGGGGAATGTTAAACCGAATTAAATTGCTTTTCAAAAATTGTGGTATCGTGTGGTCGTCATTTTCAACCCTTGTTTCAAATCCTGTAGAGGTACTCACCGCCATTCACAGATGGAATTATTTGACAGTGGGCCCATTGGCACAGACATGTAAAAGTCCCCCCACCCCGCACCCCACCCTCCAGCTGTCATCCAGAGGTGCACACACAGACTGACAGTTGTTTTTCCTCTTTGTAGTTAGTTAGTGACTCCATGCAGTTGTTTGGCCTCTTTGTTCTGCTTCTCTTTGTATTTGTCTTATCCCTCTGTAGTTATCTTAGCTCTGACCAGTTTAGGGTTAGGGCTTGTAGAAGTTGATCTGTGTTTGCATAAAATTAAATAATATTTTATTACAGGTGTTATTAAAATAATATACATAAACTTTTATTTTTCGACCAAAGAATGAAAGGTTTGGAATATTTTTTCTTCAGCAAGTAGTCAGACAAAGGGGACATCCCTGTGTGAGGTCATTGTGGTAGATGAATGGGTCTAACACGGAGGGAGCATAAAAGATTGATGTACATGCACAAAGAAATACAGTATATAAGGCAAAAAATAGAGTTGTATTATTCTAATGAGCTTTATTTTTCAACACGGCCTCTTATGTAAAATTTCTTGACATTTCTTCATCAGTTCCCAACACCACTCCTTCAACATTGCTGCTGTCAGAAGTAACCTTAGATGGGTGAAAGCTAACGCTAAAGGGTACAATCCACAGAAGCACTGTCTGCTAAGGTAACAGACTAGTAAAATACTAGAATTTCACTAAACAGAAATGAAGCACAAAATTCTTGGAATGTCTGTACCATCAACAAGCCAATGTTGATCAGAAAATCCACCAAAAATGCTCCAAAAGGCACCAACAGCAAACACAGTGAAAATAAATATGTTTTTGAATGCTGTAAAGTTGGGTATTTTAACATGGGGAGTCTATGGGGAGCCAGCCTCAAGTGGCATCTAGAGAAACTTTTTTTTACCACTTCAGCATTAGCTTCATTTTTCAGCTCTGGGTTTGCCCCTTGGTCCAACACCAGACTTTCACTCGGGAAACTGAGGTTCGTGCCCCCTGTCAAACTGAATTGTCGATAATTTTGAATTAATATTTTTAAAACTCAAGAAAAACAGACCAATTCACAATGTTAACATGTTAGACAGCTCTGAATGCTTCTCACAGTTCTTTTTGCCACCTTTTTTCCCCAGGCACAAATCTATCATCACACCAGCATGACTGCTCAGCTACAAATACTGCCCTTGTGCAATTTAGATTCTGATGTGTGCAGTCTAATAGTGTTGAACGGTTACAAATTTTTGCCTTGGTACTGCAAGACTGCTGAAGAAAGCTAAGCATATGCAGCTTAGGACAGGTGGCAGTTTATTTACATGCATAAATGAATGCTCTTGAAGATTTGGACCAGGAGGATCAAGGAAAGCTGAAAGAGACCAATTTTCAATCCCAACATGATGCAGAAGAACATTGGATTTTACAAAAGGTTCCTCTTTATTAGTTTGGGATGACCTGAACAGCAAGCAAACAACTTTTCTTTTTTTTTTTTTTTTACAGATGATTATATAAAGAACAATAAATAGCTTGTTTTGATGAAAATAAATCGTCGTTAAAGCACTGACCTCCCGTGGAAAGTTGACAGTGGCACAGAAAGCACATTAGGACTCTTAACCGATTTGTTCTGAGGAGAAGCCATTATTTCTGTAGGAACTCCTTATTACTCACTGATTTCATTAACACAGGATTTTTGTTGGTGCATATCGTAACCCATTCCTTTTCCTCTACATAATAATCAACACACATTTACAAAGATTTACAGCACTGCATTGTGGGAGATGGGAGTGCCCATCGGGATGTGCTGTTGCCAGGCAACAAGAGGAAGAGATAAAGCTAGTCGTTAGTTTCTAAAACGAGACTTGGGTTGAAAGCGGGGGATTGGGAGGGGAGGGCAGTGTACACATGAGGTAAATCAGGGATCTCACTCAAGCCTAACATTGGAAAGACTACATTTTACAATGCAGTACAGTACTGAGTGGAAACTGGGGCTGCAATCATTTATTAGTCAGTTGTCTTTTGTACACTTTTAAGGCATCAGGTGTGACGTTGCAAAAGAGGCAGGGCACTAAACCTTCAAAACATATCTCCAACAAAATATTGCATATAGAAAAACATTTAAAGTGACCACGGGGTAAAAAGAAAAGCACCCTTCATCACATTTGGTTTCAGCTCCTTTCAGCTCGTAGATACTGTGTTTTGGTGAGAGACAAAAAAAAAAAGATGTAATATAAATCTGTTCCTCTTTCACTGCTCGAGCAGGACTGGGATGTTTGAATGGCGCTGACACTGACATCCAAAAAAACACTCGAGAATTCAGACAGATGTGGGTGGCTGTGAGCTGCTGTTGTCATGGTGATGTGGGGGATTAAGATCATGATGTCCACCAGTCAAAACTTCAGGTTGTCAGTTCAAGGAAGGAGGGGGGCTACACATGCAGTCATTGTACTATTTATGGTCCCCCACCTCTCGTTCTTGATGTTGCCCTACTTGAGAAGAGTGGTCTCGCCTTTTCTCCTTCTCCCGCTCCCTCTCTCCCAGGTGCTGTGAGCTGTAGACGGGGAGACAGGGCCTCTAAACATTGGGTCCTTTGATCGTTCCCGCCTCCTGTAGTCTCGGTGAGGTGTATGCAGATGCAGCCAGACACATCGCTGAATCGCAGAACCCTGGGAGACCCGGCTGACCCGGCTTACCGGGGCGACCGGCCTCTCCAGCTGCTCCCTGAGGTCCTCTCTCGCCGTGCCTACCGTCCCGAGCCACTCCATCGATACCGGCAGGCCCTGAGGAGTGACAGGATTTAACATCAAGTGGTGATTTAACTGATTGCCACAGGTCAAAAAGATTAATTGCACCGGAATTCATTCCAAGAGTGGAAACCCCATCCTGGACTTGGATTACATGTGTGTACTGTATGTATGCATATATTTAAGTTGTGTGTATGTGTGCACAGGAAAGTGTAAGTGTTATTCCCTCTCTTTGAATTAGCGTGTGCGGTTGCAAGCCTATTACATTCTCATTCAAGAGCATCTGTTAAATTACTGGAGTTAATGATGCCTTTAAAATGCCTTTCAGCAGGCTCTCCTGTGGAGAGAGCAGTAATGCCAGGTCCTTCAGCTGCTTGCCGTACCTTTCTTCTTCTTATCTGTGGTCATGAAAAAACTTTATGGAATGACTACAACAGTCCCCAAAAATGATTTTATTTTTTTGAGGTAGGAAAGCTGGTTCAAAGTGCAACTGAAAGACACTTTGCGAGTAAATGTTGCGTATGTGACTTAAACGTCCACTGAAGCTTCTCTTTCACTTTAGAGAGCGATGACGCGACATCTATGAGCTCATACGTGGGTTCCGACTTCACTTTCATCCTGTTTCTGTGTCGTGTGCACACTGCACTCTTTTTAAAATGGGTGTCCAGAATCTTCAAATTTTACTCCACTTCACCAGAGAATCTGTTGTAAAATGCATTTACGCAGCAGCTCTGGCCTCGTGTTGGCTCCTGGCCTGCTCACCAGAATATCACTATTTCAAAGCCCCTCTCTATCCCTCTTGCACTCTCTCTCTGGCATCTTAAAATTTGAGTATGCTGTAAACAAGAAGTTTTGTCTTTAGAAAGTTTTAGATTGCAATGTCACTAAATTTACAGTTCTGCCAACAGATTGCCATGTCAGTGAATAATATGTGATTTGCACCATTTTACAGGTATACTATAGGCATCAGTTGCTGTTTTGCTTCAGAGACACAGCCATGACAGAGGTGGGATTCCTGACAGATCCTGCGTAGACTTGATAACTTTCAACACATGAAACAAAAGTGAATCATCATGTTTGCCACACAATTTTAACAAATTGGAACCTTGGCAGGTAAACAAAAGTATTTGCAGAAAACTTACATTGCAGAAGACTTCAGGTCTTACCTTGTATTCCTGGGGGTCCTGGTGGTCCTGGGTGAGGTCTTCCTGGATCTCCTCTGCTTCCCTTTGGTCCTCTCTTTCCTGGGGTAAACAAAAGATGCAACAATATCAGATTTAGCTCAAGAAGTTAACATATTACAATATGCAAAAATATCAGTGTTTAGTTTTACCTTTAAGCCCCGTGTTTCCAATTTGCCCAGGTGCTCCAATTATGCCGGGGATGCCACGGGCACCAGGTAAGCCATGTGGTCCCTGAGACCCAGGTGCCCCTGGAGGTCCAGGGGGCCCAGGAGGTCCCGTTACACCTGCACCACCAAGCACAGCCCTCTTGTTGCTCACTGCCACTGCTGCTAGCCTCTCTGTAACGGAAGAGATGGCATCATCATTTTGATTAAATGATCTTTGATGATTCCTCGGGAGATGAAAGCAGTTTGAGGAAATGAGCTAATCTATTCTCCTGTATGTACATCAAAGGTGAATATTCAGATCTACATGCTCACCCTGCATCATCTTCAGCACGACTTCAATAATATGCTGGTCAGATGCATCACGTCCCTGGAGAGGGGAAGACGAGATGAGCATTGCAAACACACGGCAAACAGCCAAACATTGATCAGTTTTCTGTCTTTATGTCCGTGCAACATAGATTAAGAGCAGAACTGGACTCACTGGTGGTCCCTGAATGCCTGGCATGCCGGGGACGCCTCGCTCTCCGTTAAGCCCCCTAGGACCGGCCAGCCCTGGTGGTCCTTGGTCTCCTGGTTTGCCAGGATCTCCAGTGGGTCCATTGTATCCTAGATCACCCCTGATTCCTTGCTGTAGGGAAAAGAGAATTAACTGTGCAGGGTCTGAGGGAAAAGCGGAAGAGAATGGATGGATGGATGGATGGATGGATGGATGGATGGATGGATGGGTCTAAGGAATCATTTTATCACATTTTAATACCATGGGCTTAGGGTTAAATTTTAAGTTACGGAAACCTGGACATTGATGGCTTACAGAAGTGTGGATATGTGAGTAAAGAAAGAATGAATTTAAAGTTCCACAAAGAAATAAATCAAGGAAGCCAAAGCAAGTCCAGCCAAACAGTCAGATTTGCACAACGCTCACCTGTCCTTTGGGTCCAGGTTCACCAGACAAACCCTGTCACAAAGACGAAAAGTCATTTTCCCCATTCATCATTTCCATCTATCGTAAGCGCCTCAGAGACACTCACTGAACAATAATTCAAGGATGAATATTGTAAATGAACATCTAAAAAATGCAGCTTCAAAGACCCAATGTGCATCATTGCTTCACTGTCATGTAAATAGCTTATTTGCCATCTGGATTATAATGGGGGTTTGTATGCAAATTCAAGAACAGACATTCTCTTCTTCTTTTTAACTTTGGGATGCTTCTAACATTTTCTTGTATATAGCTCTCTGCTTTAATGCCTCCAGAACCAAATGTTTAAAACTTTTTTTTTTTTTATCTAAAGCCTGAAAGTTGCATTTATTTATTTAGCTTTTTTTTCCTCCAAACTTAAAGATTTTGCTCATCCTTATGACAAAAACTTTGAAGCAGCTTTAGTTTATGCTGGAATAAATGTATGCGTTTTACCTTTTCACCTTTCTCGCCGGCCAGTCCCTCAACACCGGGGTCACCCTAGAAGCAACAGAGAGGAACAAAAGAAGGGAAGAGAGCGAGTATGGCTCCTGAAAGTATTCCTGAAAATGGAGCTGGTAGTGCAATTTTTAAAAAACGTAAAGGTGCTACTCACAATGCCCCCCTTTGACCCAACTTTTCCTTGGAAGCCCTGGCAAGAGAGATAAGAGTATATGTAAATGTGGACAAATGTAGACTGTATTATCCTTCAAAAAACAAGAATTAAACATTGATTGAAGCCAGTGACACCCGACACCAGAAACTAAGAAAGATGTTGCCTCATTTCTAAAACAAGGAATATGATTATGCTTAGATTATCATTTATATTGCTTCACTCGTTCAAGGATTTCACTGTGGGTTCATTTGACTTCTATTCATGAGTAAACACTGCCCCCAATGCACAACTCTGTGTAACTGCATTATTGTAAAGTGGACAGACCTTGTCTCCCTTTGTTCCACTGAGACCCTGGGCACCTGGGACACCGATGGGCCCTCTCTCTCCTTTGCTTCCCTTTTAGGAGATGATAGAAATTCTGCTGCATGATGTGTTTAAAGTAAAGCACCTGTTAGAAGTCTGAAAAAGACAGGATGCAGCTTACAGGTTTGCCGACTGCTCCCTGTGGCCCGACTGGTCCCCGCTCGCCTCTGTCACCCTGCAGACAACACCTGAGGTGAGTAAGCGTGGTTCAAAGCAGCAGCTGCTGGTGTTTTAATGTAAGATCTTGGGTCTGTACCTTGGGTCCAGGGATTCCTTGCATACCAGGCTCACCAGGAAGACCAGGCTCACCCTGAAAGAGTAAGAAAGTAGAATTATTGACCGCGCAATATACGTTTTTTAACATATTAAAAACAACAATCATATGTTTACCAAAGGTCCAGAGGGCCCGGGCAAGCCAACATGACCTCTAGGTCCAGGTTCCCCCTAGAAAAAGAATATTATAAAAGAAAGGCATAAATAACAAGAATATGAAAAACTGTTGTGCTCATTCCTAATGCCACATTTTTTACACTTTATCCATTCTTTGACTCTACTGGAGAAGATTTACATGATTGACAGTCCAACATAGTCCTTGTTTATCTCATACTGTGGGCCTGTTGAAGCTTCTTAGTTCATCCACTGTCTGAAACAAGTTGTTTTAGTTCCCTTTCCCCTCCCTTTAAGCCAACTTTCTTCTGGTTGGGTGCTTCTCCCAAACAAAAGATTTAAACAACAGGTAGCTGGGGCTTCTGTCCTCACATCCAGAGCTGTGCGTCTGAAATGGCAATGTTAGCAATATCCACTACTGCAAACGTAGTGTTTAGAGCTGTCTGAAGCCTGAGCTTTTGACTCACGGGGATTTCATGTGCATACCCCAGCTGCATTATCTGAAACTTTATTATGAACATGTAGAAGGCACACCTTTGCTCCAGGTCCCCCTTTTGCTCCTGGGCTGCCGGGTAATCCCTAAAGACAGAATAGACAATGCTGAAAAGCCACATATTTGCACATCAGACACATTCAGCAAAGCAAATATGAAGATGCACACGGCTACGTAGGTGTTAGCAGTGGGTGGTAACATTGCTGGAGTTTGATATAATGATGATGCTAAAAATAGGCTGAATGACATCCACAGTCATAAAGCCTGCAGTGACTTTGTGATGCATGATGCTGTATTGCAGTTTGATATAAAGCAGGCTGAGTTGCAGTGTATGAGTTTTAGGGAGTGTTAGTGTCACTGCAGTGACCACACAGCATCTCATGCAGTGCACATCTCATGCTCCATTACCCGTTAGCCAGAACGGCACACGCACAAAAACACACTTATGTCTACCCACTGGTGTGATTGTGATAAATTGCTTGTGGTTGAAGAGAGAATGCTATTTTCAAGGTGCTTTTTATTCTAAAGCAGTGTGGGTCACAGGGTCACTGTTAACCTGGATGACTGCCCAGAAAACAAAACACAGCAAAAATTTTACACGCTGCTTCAAGCTGGCTTCCCTTGTCTGTGTTCTGGCTTTGTTCAATTCAAGAGAAGAACAGATTGCCCTTCTACGTGGCCTGAGTGACAATGAGTGTTTACTAGTTTATTTGCATGTGCTTTTTTTTAGTGGTGTTGCCGGACAGTCCTCGGCCAAACGTGCACACCCCCGTGAATGATCACTTACTGCTGCTCCCTGAGGACCAGGAGGACCAGGCATCCCAGCCTGCCCGGGGCCGCCCTGCATGAATGAGAGCAGAAGAAGAATAAATTGCCATCTTTTTACTCCGATTGAAGTTACTCATCATTATCACTGCTGGCACACACTTACCTTGATTCCAGGAATGCCAGGTGTGCCATCTTTTCCATCAATACCCGGCAGACCCTGAAAAGCAGGCAGATGAGTCAGTGGACTTCATTTGGCACACCTTCCGAGCACCTCCACAACTGTGCCCTGAAAAAACAAAAGTGCGTTTACTCACATTCTCTCCCTTTTTGCCAACTGCACCCTGTGGGCCCTGGATACCTTGGCTGCCCTGCAGAAGATAAACAAATCAGCCACAGTAGAATCACGATGCACATCAGTGTAGCTGTCTCCATTCAAGTTCTGAAATAAGTTTTTGTCTGTGTGTGTGTGTCTGTGTGTGTGTGTGTGATACACACACCACTACCCTGACAATAAACTGTCAGGGAAAACACTTACGTGAGTCACCCACTTTGTCTCCTTTATCGCCTGGCTCTCCAGGTGGTCCCCGAGGTCCTTCCTCACCCTGAAAAAAACAGGAACAGACAACAGACTTGCAGTAGCCTCAGTGCCTTAGATGTATTTTTTTTTTTATGAGTATCTGAATATGTATTTGTGTGTCTTTATGTGTGTATATGTGCGTGCTTTCTCACAGGAGGCCCAGGAGGTCCCACTGGTCCACCGATGCCCTTGTAACCACGAGGGCCCTGAGGGAAAACAACAAAGTGCCATCAGTCTCTTCGGATCAGAGAGGGAGCTAAGTCGCAGTAGCCTACTATTCATTGTGATAAAGGGATAATTAGAGCTTAACTCACTTCTTTAATGGGAGCTACACAGAGAGCCAGGCACTCTTGCTTTGGCACTAAGCCGGGGTGCTAACTTGGCTAACGTGGCTAATGTTAACAGTAAGACGGATGGCTACAGCGGATCATTAACTACAGATGGAGGCACCGTGGACCCAGACAACCCCAACTCATTAGAGAGGGAGAGAGATTTGTGTTAGCATCATTTCCATATGTCCCCATTGCTGGTAATGGATGATGTTTGTAGAGTGGGGGCAAGTCTGGCTGTGCCTCCTTGGTGCTCATCTAAGAATGAGAACAGCCTTGTACTCAGAGAGAGAGAAAAACAGCAACAAAAAAAAGCCAATACACTTTTTTATGTGAATGCGATGAAACAAAGTGTAGTACTCACTGCTTCTCCTTTGGGACCCATCATTCCTGGATAACCCCTCAGGCCCATGGGACCCTTAGAAGGAAGGCAAACTATGGTAAGACAGACATCCTTGTCCATGACCAAATAAAGGGTGCTAGAAATTATACTTATTCCAACAATTATAGATATATTCAATTATCAGCGTACCGGAGGTCCTGGGATGCCCTGTTCCCCAGAGATGCCTACTTCTCCCTTGAAGCCCTGATGAATTAAAAAAAAAATATATATATATATATATTGTCAGTTTGTGATTCACTCTGTAGCACGCATGCCTGCAAGCAGCCACAAAACCTTCAAAAACTTTTAACAAATAACATACTGTAGGATTGGTTTTGCTTCTATGTGTTTGACTTAAGCAAACAAGTATTTGGGGGGCCAACTGATGAACATAGCCTGCTCACTCCATACTCTGGTGGTCTTTAGCACCTGAAGCAGTTCAGTCAGTGTGTAAGGGTTTGTTAAAGGGGCTAAAGTGAAGGCTTGATGGTGCACTCTTGCGCTGGGATAAGTCAGGATAATCTTAGCATAAAGACTGAAATCTTGGGAAAACAGGGGATAATAGTCAAAGCACCAATTGTTACTCCCCGAAAGCACAACTTGTTTTTGCATATCCAGAAGGCCATGGATTAAACAAACATAATCAGGGAGATTTTGGAGTTGCTGGGAGGATTTGTGAACTCTGGTGCCCAGCTCGACATTCAGCTCAACAATAAGCTAAGCTGGCTAATTGTTTCCCTGCTGAAGTTACACATTTTCTTTATCAACGCTGAGTTTGGCCTGAGCAGTCTATAAGCATATCCTGTGAATGAACCCGAACTGGACGTATTTCCCAAATTTTAAACCATTTGTTTATGGTCCAGTGAAGACAGATGGACATTTTTGCTGGTTTTCCAGGATTGGTGATCTTGTTCTCCATTCTCTCTCTCTCTCTCCATTTTTTTTTTTTTAGCACTTTAAAGCTAAATCTGACAATCTTGCTTAGTTTTTGGCATCACGGCCATCAGTGATACAGCAAATACAGTCAGTTTCAGTTTTCTTTTAGAAGAAAAGAAAGCAACCTTGAGTCAGGCAGCTCCTTTAAAATACTGGTCGGCCTGGGGGGAGCGATTGCTTGGTGCGTTGAGTGTTTTGAGCATCTATAGCAAGCACTGCCAGAAAGCTCCTTGTGTGGGAAGATCAGAGGCTAATTCCTGGGGCTTGGCTAGCCATTCCCTTGGAGCCCACAGTGTGCTCATTAGCTCTGCTTAATACAGCGAGGTGAGAGGCCCGCGCTAACCCTGACTCTCTCACCCAACCCTTCATGTACCTGGCTCCTCACCACCCCTTTCATCTGGCTTGCTGCATGCTGACTCCAGAGCCAGGGCCAGGCCTGACTAATCGCAGCCAGATTAGTGCCAGTCATGTGCCTCAGGGGGCTTCATTAGAGCTAATCCTTGCCTCCCCTGGTCTTGAATGGTGGGTGAGTGTGCAAGAGTGACTGTACGGCATGTACATGTACGGGTGTTTGAGTGCATGCGCGTATCCTCTCAAGCAGAGATTTTGCAGCTCACCGGTTTTCCAATGCTACCAGGATCTCCGAGAGCACCAGCGCGTCCTTTGTGTCCCTAGAGGGCAACAATTAGTCAGGATGGTGTCATAATAATTTTGTAATATAAAATAATCACTGAAGCCCGAAACAGACAGATTACTCACCTTGACTCCCTGCAATCCCTGTGGGCCTTTAGGTCCTGCTGGGCAGTTGAGGGGACACTATGAAGGATAGAGAGAAGTATATACAATATATGGATTATGAAATGTGAAGTTGTGTCAGAATAGATTTGCAAGAGGGGAGATATCATAAGATCTTACCTGGAAATCTGCACTACCCTCTTCTCCAACAATAAACTTGCCTGGAGGACCCTAAGCAGACAGACAGATACATGGATGAGCAAAGTCACCCAGTCACAGTTGGCAGACAGTTGCCTCTTCCCCTCTCTAAGCTGAGCCAGCACTCTCTCGTTCACTCCATCTATTTCTCCCTCCATTCTTCCTTCTCTCTGTTTATAGATTGAGTTAGAAAGTTAAAGTATCTCTACAGGTGCTGATGTATTTCTGCAGCAGCCAGATGAGACAGCCCACTGATCTAATGGGGGTTTATTTACCCTAGGACAGCACTAAAGCTAAACAAATACACTCCCCTGGGCTGGGAACATCACTCTCAATGAAGCACCCAGGCACCCCCCCTCTTCATGGAATCAGAGAGATGCACACAGGAGAGTTCATACACCACTGGAAAATGACTTAAAAGCATACCTCTTAAAACTGTTTTTGGTGCATCACCACTTAGTGTCTGTTGGGACTTGTTCATGCAGCAGTCATCTCTGGAGCTCTGGCTGCGCTTGGTGTTTTGTTACCATTTGGTGCATTAAAAACACACACATTAATCGTGTGCTGAATAGAGCACACATTTAGCATGACATCAGCAGTATGTCCTTGCCTGTGATCTCATTCAGTCATTTCAGTCAGCAGCAATTAGACTGATGGAACTATATGCTTGATTAAGCCCAATGAACTCCTGGTAGGTTATTTATTAAGTTTTTACAGCCAATCTCACCAGTCTCAGTGCCTTCATGTATTGTTTTCCGAGACATCCGTTCTATTAACTTTGAGTATATCCAAGCAGCTCTGTGCTGCTTATGTTTAATGGAACTGGGATGAGGCAGTGGCAAAGTTTGTCCTCTATAACGCTAGTAAATTTTTTCTTTCACTGTAAAATGTCCTGCAAATAAACAATAAATTTATAAAAGGATTTACATGCAAACGAGTATTATTTCATGTTTTTATATAAAATCATTTGGTGTCAAAATAGTATAAGGCTCAAAAAACATGGTCTTTAAGGATCACTTGTGTCAAAATAGGATTTTTATTCCATCTGCAATTATTGTATTTGGAGGTTTTGCTCTGTCCTGGAACTTCACCGCACATGCATTTAAAGCCTAATGGCAGGGAGACCAGAGCCGGCAGTGATAATAACAAACGTGACACTGAATAAGTCAGAAATTAACACGAAATGTAGGAGCTGTGGTAGAAGTGGTCGGCAAAGCAGTTTGCAGAAGCAGCACCAACAGTATGCAGGCTCAGGCAGCTTAAATAGCATGCCCTGTAACACACTTGCAAATAGGATGCACAGGAGAGGATCAGCTGAGACATCAGATGTCAGTTTAGTCATATGTTTAGATTCCCTCTGTCAGGTTTCCATGTGTTAAGTCTGTGTGTGCATCATGGTTGGTCACTTCCTGTTTTATTTTGACAGTCTTGTGTTCCTTGTACTTTGTGTTTAGTTTTGCTTTGTCTCCTCAGTGTAATTATATTAATGTTACGTTCTTGGTTTATAGTCCTTAGTTATGTTCATGTTCAAGTTTAGTATTGTGCACTGCTGGCACCTGACCAGCCTCGCTTCATGTTTGACATTGTCAATAAAGTCTAAGCTTAAATATAGCTCTTGCCTCCTGCATTGGCGTCCTCTGCTTTGCCTGCTACAGTGGCAGTTGTGGCTTATGCTAACTTTTGTATCTGCTTACTGGCTCTACAGAAAAAAAAATCAAACAAAAAAAAAAAAAACAAGAAAAATGCACAATATATTACAATATAGAGGGTAGTTTGTGTTCTTGTTATTATCTTATTTAACGTCCTAAATGTATAAAGAATATTTCTGCTTATTGTTTCCTCTCTATAACAGTGGTAGATATGGTAGTAGAGATGGTTAATCAAGCTCAAATCAAGGCCAGCTCTCTGCTCTTCAGTTTATCTCAGAGGTTTGCCAAAGATGATCTTGGGTTTCGGAAACTTTGTTACATTACAATCAGAAAGAAAGATGACAGCTGATAAGATTTTTCCTCAATGGACAATTACCGGCTTGCCTGGAGGTCCAGGAAGTCCTGCAGGTCCAGGTGGTCCAATGATACCCTAAATGATTGTGAGAACAGAAAGAAGTTATGACCAAGAGCTTCTGAGAACTTACATTTACAAGTCACATAAACGACATGATAATCTGAAGCTGGTTTCTTGTTACCTTTGGTCCAGTTGATCCAATTTCACCAGGGAGCCCAATTGGTCCTGGAATGCCCTACGCAGAATATGTATATGTCAGTGAGTGCAAAAGACAACACAATATGTAACATATCCCACCAGCCACACATTAACGTCATACTTCAAAACAAACCTATAAAGAGATAATAGCATAACTGTACAATACCATAGAAGCTACTTACAGCCAGTCCTGGAAGGCCAGGCCCCTGTGTGGACAAAAGGGACAGTGGGTTAAATTACTGTGTAACAAGTGGAACCAATCCATCAGAGTATCAATTAATGTTTGAGAAAACCAATTAAAAATAAATGCAGTAATTCAGCAATGCATGTGTACAGTGTCAGTGCAGGTTAAATAGTGCTCAGAAACAAAGACACAGAACACAATCAGTCTGTGTTTGCTGTGTCTTTTGCTTGGAATTAATTATAAACAAAGTAATTAAGTAAGTAAGCCTTCTTGGAGGAAGAACAGCCCACAGGGCTGGAGCTCCTGTCTGTGGAGCATAAGACAGCTGGGTGTACAGCACAGCCCCCAGACAGTACGCCTGTTAATGCTAAATAAAGGATTAACTAATAGTGTTGTGTTCAAGCATGACATTGGATGACTCTGGACTTACGTGGGAGATTGTACGATAGCTAGACATTGAGCACCACCTAGTGGTGCCAGACTGTGCTACAGATGATGCTTAATGATTGCCTGTGTGCAATGGCCGAACGTAATGGCAACATGGATTGTGACTCGTTTATTAAGGATTGCATATACAGATCAGGCTCATGTCAGCTGCAGAGGTCTTATGGCACATTTGGGTAAGCTGAACCCAAAATGGGGCACAGCTGGTCAGGCATTCAAGCATGAACAAAAAGGCACTCAGGAGGCTGCCTTAAGAGACCAGCTGCATTACAATATGTTTGTTAGAGAACTGAACAGGCTTCAAAGGAATGCCTAATTCAGTCAATCATAACTCATATCATAAGTATCCCGACAGCCCTATGAGATAAATGTCGGCTAATGAGTCATGCATCTTTTTTTTTTAACATACAGTAAGTACTGAACGTCTCTCAAATACATTAATTAATAATTACTAAAGTTACTAGCTACTTTCCTCATTTTCACAGCAACATATAAGCTTATAAAATACAGAAATTACAAATAAAAAAAAGTATTTTCCAAAGATTTGGACTTGTGGTCCCTTACAGAAAATTGTATGACTGCCTCAGAAAATATCAAAAAAGATGAGCTGTTAGCTGTTCCACTGAAAAAAAACTAAAACATTTTTCCTTTCCATCGCTGACTACTGTTTAGACTCATACCAATGCAGTAATGTAGTACATAATAGAGTGTATTACTTATTCATCACTCAAAGTAACTGAACAGTAAACTACTAAATTGATGATGTATAGGAGCCACATGACCAGCCTTTTTGGCTTTCTTTCTAGACATGCACATCAGTAGTGGCAATGCAGTCTATGAGGCTGTAGTTTCTCCCATGACCACTTGAGACTGGCTCCAAAAGCAAGCCAATCCCCAAGGATCTGTTAAAACATTTCACTTTACTGTAGAAATAAATGGAAGTCTCAGTGGCTAATTTGCCCCCTTTTTTAAATTGCCAGTGATTAGTTGTTCCATTGGATTGTATAATTTGTACACTTTCAGATTGTGTTACAGGGTTCAATTGTACTAAAATAAATAAACAGGGGAGGGGAGTTATACTCCTGTGTCAAATCTAAGCTCTTCATAACCCCTCTGAAACCCTACGACATGACGCGCACCTTCCTGAAAATGCAACAACACGTAACTCAGCCTGCAGCTATTGTGATTGGCCTGTTCAGTACCGTCATTTCCTCCTATGCATTTGTTATGTATGTCGTGGGCTCTTCAAAGATTTAACACAGGAGTGTCATTCAGCTGTAAGGAGTTGGTTGTTCAGTTTCTATTTGAATAGCCTGTATTTTGCTACCTAGAATCAGCATTCTGTTTTCCTACAGTGAAATAGAAATGCACCTTGCTACAGTAACTACCATGACTCACAACTCTCTAGTGCTGCCCTCACGTCTGGGAAAATAAACAAAACAAACAAACAAACTAAAAAAAAAAGAAAAAAAAAAAGGATGACAATAGCCAGAATGCAGAACTCAAGGCCTCAGAATGGTAGTCCATACAAAAAGAAGTAACATGGTGATGGTGGCTGTTTCTTGTATACAGTGTGTATATACTGTAAATTAAATTATCAGAAAATTTGAGTTTCCATTTGATATATTATGTTCTTTTAAACAGTGTGCAGAAAAGGTGAGATTTTTCTTATGGACTGATTTAAGAAAATAGTTTGTTTTAGCCAGGTGTACCTAATAAACTGACAACCAAGTACCCCCTTAAAAAAAAAAAGTGACAGACAAAAAAATTATTTACTTACAGGAGGTCCGGGCTCACCAGTTGGACCTGGTTGACCCTACAAACAGCAGAAATCAGTAACTTTGGTGGTTAACAGTTGTAACATTATGCATATCGATGAAGACAATATCTTTGTGAAATTAAAACAGCACACCAGGTAACTCTGTTTTACATTCCTAATGAAAGAAAGTCCTTAAAGAGACAGCAGTTCTCATGCAGGAGTTCAGTGTCATTCTCAAAATCCCTCTGATGAGATAAAGGGGACATTACCCAGAGATTTTTTTTTTTAACAAAACTGAGGCTTTCACAATATCCCACCAGCAACAAGACCAAGAGCAGAGAACAGCAGGACAATGGTGATCTTTTACGGTTAAGGATTAAACACTTGCCTTTGGGCCTGGTCTCCCAATAAAACCTCGATCACCCTTTGCCCCAATCAAACCCTGGAGACAGACAGAAATGGATTAAACCAGGCAGATATGCTGTATATGAAGTTAGTACTGAACCTGTCACAAAAGAAACACATCTGAATTCACTTTACAAGGGGGTTAACCTCACAGCTGATCGAAGCTGACATGGTTCTGGTGAGTAATTGGGAAACAAACCTGAGATTGAGATTCCAGGGCAGATTACTGGCTAAACCTCTGAGGAATGCAAGAGTGTGTGTATGTGTGTGTGTGTGTGTGTGTGTGTGTGTGTGTGTGTGTGTGTGTGTACTTGTGCTACTAAGAGCATGTGACCATTTGGCACTGATGCTCAAGTTCCCTTTGAAGCAGCAATTTGTACTAAAAAAACTAGAACATATTAACATTTATTAATCATATTAAATCTATATGCGTGTCTCTATCTCTGCACTACCTGTGATTACTGTCAAAAAAGAGAAGTCAAGTCATCACGATGGTGATAGTTAGGACTAGCAGTGTCATGGTAATATGGCACTTATTATACAATTATAACCCACATTCATAAGCAAAAAAAAAAATCTGTAAAAAGTATTAGGTGAAAAAAATTGTTTACATTATTTGGGTGCGATATGTGTGTACAGCCAAAACCTACAGGCAATTGGGGCTTTATGCAATACTACTACTACTAATAATAATAATTAGTCCCTTTCACCACAAACACTGCACAACATTCCAAATCCCTATGAATGGATACCTGCATAAGAAAATGAAAAATCTGCCAGGTACAGCAGAATCAAGAAGCTTTCTGGTTTCCTTTTGAGGACCACTTGTAACCTGCATTTTAATGGCCAGTCATTTTTCAGCAGGACGTGGTTGCATGCAGGTAAACAGTCTATGCTGGAAGCAAAAGAGGGATTGGGTTTGCTGAAATGCAGTTTCAAAATTATGGGTAATAATGGGTAAACAAGGGTGAAAAACTATGTGCATTTGTAAACAATGGCTTCCGCAGAGAGCATGAAGTCTTGAACCTGATATCCAGGCTACATCAGCAGCACCAAAAAACTGTCACCTGGTGTAAAGCCCATGGGTGCATCATGGGTGCATATATAGGATTACAAACAACACGGAGCCTTGCTCATTAAAATCATAGCAACACAAGTGCCTCTAGTGGTCAAAAGCGGTTCAGGGTACCTTTTTAAAGGCTCTATAATACATCTTATAGATGCTTAGTATTATTTATGGTTCAAAACAAACTTCCTATATAAAATTCTTAAACTCAAGAAAATATCCTGAAGACATATTATGTTATTAACAACTTGTTTTTCATCTTAAAAAAAAAAGACAATAAACAACATTCTCATCATGGCGCTCCTTTGGGTTTAACACTTTTTTCTTTTTTAATCTTCTTAGGAACCTTGCATATTAAGAATGTCTGGAAGCCTTATTTCACACAAATTGTTCATTCTCTTCTCTTACGCACACAGTTTACTTACATCAATGCCATTCTCCCCCGGTGGTCCGTCGGGACCTGGCTCTCCCGGCTCTCCCTTTTGCCCCTACAGCAACAATAAAGAGTACTGTTGTGAAGAAAACCAGGTTCAGGTAAATTACAAGTTAAAGTTGTTGCAAAATTAAAGCAGTACCGGTACAGCACAAACTTACTGTTGGGCCAGGCGGGCCGGGACGTCCTTTCTCCCCCTGCAGAGGGATAGGGTGCACGTGTTAACCCAGCTAAACATATATGACATGGTTGGAAACATCTAACAAACTCATGCATTACAGTCACCCCCGTCGTCCATATCTGTATCATATTTGTTGCCCAAATGCCTTTCATCACTGCGCATCATTGCACAGAAATGAAATCAGGCAGCTTAATCACATTCCAAATTTTGGGAGAGAGCATGGGGAAATTGTGGTACACAGTGTACCACAACACTGGCCACAGTGAAGCATGTGGAGCACATGTTAATCAGTTCCCCCAGTGCTGACATCCTAAACAGTCTTAAGGTGAACTCTGAAGTGTGTCCACGGTGGCTGGGTTTTCTATCAGGCTTACATCCCACCATTAAGCCTTTGGATGAGTGAGCCAAGAGTGACGGTTTTAATAACATGCTAGGCTGACACGTTTATTGCTAGATAAAGGGCTTTTTTTTTACTTGGGTTTGGGCTAAAATGCTTAGTTAAAAGAAAAAAAAAAGACTTTTCACATTCGATTTGGGATTGAGCCATCAAGCATGTTATCTTCACACAAGCAGGCTGCTTCCTGCTCCACGAGCACCAGCAGCTTCCATGTCCAACACGATTACACAACTCGTTTGTTGTTAACCCTTTGAATAACTGACACATATCACATTACCGTGACCCAAACTCAGGTCTGAGGCAAGGATCTCTTCTCAAAGACCCCTCTCTCTGCTGGGAACAGAGCTCTTTTGTGCCCGTGTGTTTTCATTTGCAGTGCTCTCTGCTGGTACGACTCCGGTACTGCGCTGAACCTCCTGATTTGGGATTTCTCCAGCACAATGAGGATCTTTGTGACAAACCTGCTAGGGAAACCTGTCTGGATACTCACATCAATGCCATCTGACCCAGGAGTGCCAGAGGGGCCCGGTGGGCCTGGCGGGCCCTGAGATCCAGGTGGGCCGGTCTGAAATGCAGACAGAAAGGAAAAAGGTCAAGCAGCCGCATTTACTAATTCACTCTGTGCAACAGTCTGTAGCAGTAATGAGGATGCAGTATTGGTAGTGATAGAATATAGAGCAGGTTTTTAATATTTATGGTAATAGCATAGTGGATATTAATTTTCAGGGATTTTAAAAAAAACAAACACATTTGACACATGCTTTATTTTCCAATTGAAGAAATGTGCTTGTAGATAATGCAACCTGTCTCAAATGAGTAAATACTGGTGAGGTGATTGCAAAACAGCCACTGACTTTAACATGGAGCATCACAACAAAAAAATGCAATAAAACTGGCACACGTGAGGAGGTAAATGCAAAGGATTGAGGAGGAATGCAGGAGGAGGGGTCATGAGATTGGCACTGTTTACCCACCCCACCCCCCACTCATCTGCCCCCAATCCTGCTGCTTGTCTTGAATAACATTTTAGTGCAAGAGTCAGTCCATCGAATGACAAAAGTATAAATCCAGCTTTGAATTCTGCAGGTGTTACAAAAAAGTAGAATGATCCTTGAAAGTGGAAACTCTTGTAAGTCCAGAAGATAACATGTAGGTGTCTGTTTGAATAGCAGCTTTCACGCTCAGTGGACAAAGTTTGTGTGCCTGTGTCTGTGCACACTGACTTATTATTATGTTTTCTTTTTCTTTTAAATCTGTTATGGCTGCTAAGATTGGCCCGAAAAACCTGAAAAAAAAATCCCATCATTCTCGGATAAATATTGGTCCTCTTAGCCCTCGGAAAGGTAACCCAGGTAATGATGAATCCATGCCTTCAAAAGGGGCTCCTCAGTTAGAAAGAGATAAGAGTCCATGCCCGATAAGGATGATCCATGAAAGATCCGAAAGATAGCTTCCACAGCTGAAAACCAATTTTGCGCATTTTTCTTTTACATTCATTCTATAAAGCCAGGTGGTCATCACACTTAAATCTTTGCTTCCAGGCTCCAGTATTTTGATCCCACCAACCAACCAAGGCAGCACAAAACCTATGAGATCGCCTCAAGATATCCATAGCCGACTGGCCCTTACCGAGGGCCCTTACTCCCTGAACCCCTGAACAGGTCTCAACATCCTCTGTCCACTCACCACTTGAGCCAAAGCCAGGCACAAGGTCTGCAGAATAACCCAGGTCTTCAGCAAGGCAGAGAGAGCAGCCATGGTCCCTCTCCCCCTGTCTTTCTCTCCTCGGTTCAGCAAATCCTCTCTTCGAGTGCCTCTTTCCACTCCCTTACTCCTCTCAAGGCCGGCACAGTGCGGAGCTGGTGGAGCAGAGCTGTCCAAAAAGAAGGAGGAGGAGGGAAAGGGAGGTTGGGAGTGCTATGTGCACAGCCCCGAAAAAAAAAAAATTCACTCTGGAGGAGAGGGTTGAGTTAAGGAGAGGGATGGATGGCAAGTTGAGGAGGGTGGGGAGGTAGTGGGGCAGGGAGAGTAAGAGAGGTGTTGTCCAGCCCCCGCTTCCAGCCCCTGAAAGCAGAAGAAAACTAGTCTATGTGTAGATCAACAGTGTAACAACACACAGATATATATATGTGTACTTTCTGAAAGCATTTGGGCGGAACAGAAAAATTTGGAGGAGCTGACCAGTGAATGAAACTGATCACAAGCATTTCAACATCTTCCTGTTGTATTTATGTCTCCATCTACAAATGTTTCTTGCTTTTTGTTTTCAAAAAAGCAACTGAAAAATTCTGGTACTTCCCATGTGAGAGTTCTGAGAGGACTCTAAAAGACCCTGAGAGTAAAAATATGTAAATGGAGGAGATTAAGCCAGCGAGGAGGTAGAGGTGGCTATTAAAATCGTCAACAAAAATCAGTAACTTCTTTGTTAACAAAAGAGATGCGTGAGCAGCTCCAAATAATGCACCTGATAACAGTTGAAGACCCAAGCAGTCATTTACTGACATCTAGTGGTCATTATACACAGGGCACGTTCGTTCCCACACTAATCCAAAGTGACCTCTAAAAAGGCGAAAAAGCAAAACTGTGAAAAATGACCTCACAGTGACCCCTATTGTACAGAGATTTTATTACATCTAATAAATCATTCGTCTCTGTGTCCACTAGATGGCAGCAAAGACACACCAAGCGATGCCGGTTCAGTGGCCCTTAAGGTCTCCACCAACTGGGCATTATTTTTGCTGTCCTCGGTGATAATAAAGACAATACTGAGTATGCTGAGAGGGGATGCATTTATTAGTAAATTGAGATCTATTGCACTCTACAGGGAATCTCAACACACCCCTACGAACAATAAATGAGGGAAAACCTAGGCTTCGGTGTTGCATTTGTTTTTCACATTTCCATTTGTGAATTTATCGCTCTCTAAATTAAAATTAATTGGTATTACATTTTTCATACTTTACCCAAAGGATTAAATTTGAACTATGTCATGCTGACCCTTTAAAAAAAAAAGATAACTGTTATTAAACACAATAATTAAAATGGAATATGCAGAGGCAGCCAACATTTGAGTGTTTGTGTGTAATACAGTGTATGCTTATCTTTTATATCAAAGTGATTTCAGTGTCATTTTTTTTATTATATAAAGTTATTCAATACAAGAAAGGAAATGGCTGAACTGGCTTGTGAAGTCAGAAAAGGATCACTGCAAGATCTTCCTGTTTTTGCTTATTAACCTATGCTAACGCTACACATTCATGAAATGAGGCTGATCATTATATAGATTATATTGTAGTAGTATCTACAAAGGGCACACCAGATCTTCCTTTTTTCTCAGTGAGTAGGCATTGTGCAGACAGTGGTCCTCAACTTCATTATGCCTTAGTGAAGTGTTCGCTTCAATGCCACCTCTCCCACAAATAAGTTTGAAAAGTCAGTGTCAGCAAAGTTCTGCAAATGAGAAATAGTATTTTCTTGTAATTCTCATGAGTCATTTCCTTCAAACCACTGACTATTGCAACATCAAATATGAACTCACTTTAGATACAATTAATGAGAAATACATTTTTTTTTAAAAGTAACTCATACATGGATTTCAGAGCTTTAACTTGTAAGACATAACATTCCTGTTCTGTCTTTTATAGCTGGATATATTGTACATTAGTGTACTGTATAGTTGTGTTGTGTGGTGCTGGTAAATCTATCTTGACTGGCTTTTATGATGACTGAGAGGAAAGAGCACAACTCTAATATCTACAATCGTATAAAAAAGAAAGTTTCCATATGACTCTATAGAGTCAACTTTAGCAGCAATAACTCGAAGGACTTGTTTCCTGTACACTTTCTCACATTGATGTGGAGTAATTTTCGCCCGCTCTTCTTTGTGTTACTTCAGTTCACTGAGGTGTGCAGCCATTCATTTATGCACCAGCCATTCATTTATGCACCAGCCATTCATTTATGCACCCACCACAGCATTTCAATCAGGCTGAGGTCTGGACATCGACTGGGCCTTTGCAGCGCCTTGATTCTTTTCATTTTCAGCCATTCTGTTTTAGATTTGCTGCTGTGCTTGGGATCATTGTCCAGTTACATGACATCTTTTTCAGATGCATCTTTGTAAACCTAAACTGTGGTGCCATGTTCTTTCTTTTTTTTTTTTTTTTTTACAGAGAAGAGACTTCCTTCTGGCCATGCTTACAAACAAGTCGTGCTGTCATGAACTTTAATGTTGAACATGCTAACCGAGGCCGCTGAACACTGCACAGTGTGACCTTGGGGTAAAATTGCTGAGACGTCCACTCCTGGGAAGCTTGTAACATTGTATTAGCGCACATCTGAATGCTCTGGACCAGCAAGCTGCCAAAACTTCTGCTTTTATAGACAGACTCACACTTGCTTATGATCATTTAATAGAGGTCATCTGATTAACAGCACCTGGCTGCTACATACCATCTTAATTCCCACGGAAGCAGTAAGGGTGGACGTAGTTTTTGACAGAACTGTAAAAGTCCTGTGAAAACTTACTTTTTCATGACCGTATAATTAAAAAATCTGTAGAAACAGCAGACAAAATGCAATACTCAGAATGGGAGAACAGACCAGTTTGAAGAAACACATCTGCTTGCTTTATACTTGAGAGCTTTATAAGAAGACCAAGTGCTGGGAAGCAGCTTCCACAGTCTATACAGTAAGCTAGCTGCTAACTCAAGGTTCATACTAAGCAGAAAAATATGGCTAGTCAACATGTTTATGAAAAATTCAGGCATCGTCAAATGATCAAATCGACATTTTTTAATCCAAGGGCCTAAAGTGCCGCCACTCTGCCAGAAGCTGCTTGAGTTGTAAATATATTTACAAGGTTTCCTTAGGTGCTGGGACCTTGACTCACTGCCTGCTGCAACACTGAATGCCAAAAGGTAACAGCCATCTTTCAAAGCACCAGGAGAGTGTTCTCTCTCTTTGCTTCATTTTTGGCTTCACTTGCTGATTAGTTTTAGGCTACTATTTCATTAAGGTTTTAGTGAAAATATGCCCCAATCTTGCTAAAGTTTACTAATCATGCACAAAAATAGGCTTAGCCCATGCATTTAAATATGATGGATGCCTTGGGTCACTTAAAGATGTCCATCTCATCTCACTGCTGCCCTAACTCTGTGTGCCACAAATGATACCTTTTGCGTGAGGTACAGGTGACATTTGTTAAAATGCCAGCCACTGACATCCTACACTGAAAAGAGGCTGGGATAACACACAGCGACTGAACCTGGCAGACCAGTGCTGCTCTGTTGTCAACAGGCGAACCAGTACTTATCTGAGTTTGCATTTTCCCATCAGAATCTCAAAAGCCTATAAAACATCGCTAGAGAACAGGGGCGTCAAATTTCCACAAATGTGTGTAGCAAATGCACGGAGATGCATCTGTGTCCAAAAAACCCGCTGTGCTGATCTTCTCATGCATGGAAACTGAGAGGAATCACGATCCAGTTGTTGTCTTTCTCATTACAAATGACTCCCAAGCCTTCTCAAACTTCGACAAACAGAGAAGCAAAACACTGGCGTCTCCCCGTTCTCTCAGTCCTCCCGCTGCCTCCGTCTCCCTGCTCATGTTTAAAATCTCGGGGGGGTTATGACTTAACTCTTATTTTTCTAAACCCAAGCAATCACACCGCGACTCATAACAAGGTCGGTGCCACCCAAACTCAAACAGCATGTGACCATCATACATCCTCACCTCAAACACTCGCTCGCTTGTTAACCGATCTCCACTTGAATGCACAAAGCAGAACAGAGCAAACACACACACACACACACACACACAAAAGGCATGCTCTTGCATTAAAGTTGCGCCTAATTGATATATTATGAGTGACCAGGGAGGTTGTGGTTTTGCTCCGGTATTCCCACTTTTCCTGAGAAAGACCTATTTCACACAGACAGACCATGTCTACTCCCCTCTCTAATAAGATGCTTGAGCGAAGAGGAGAATGGTAGTCATCATTAGACCCTGACACAAAGGCAGGAAGGCACACATCCACCGGGTGATGATGACAGACAGGGTAAATATTATTCTTGAGTGCAGGTGTGAGGAGTAGCAGTGAAGTGATAATAAAAGAGGTCACTAAGAACTTGCAAGGCTACTTCTGGCCCTCCACTGAAATGGCATAGTTTACTGTCAGAGCACAGGGAGTAGAGGTACACACTGACAGGCTGATGATATGCAGGCAGAGGATATTAGTTTATCTGCTATAAAGTATATTCATTAGGGTGTTTTGTGGTTGTTCTCTTGGTGTGAAAACTCCAGTCAGTCGGAGGTTAAGGCTCCACTCACATGTAAAATTACTGAAGAATTCTGCAAACAGAGGTACACTATATTGCCAAAAATATTCGCTCGTCTGCCTTCGCACGCATATGAACTTGAGTGACATCCCATTCTTAATCCATAGGGTTTGATATGATGTCGGCCCGCCCTTAGCAGCTATAACAGCTTCAACTCTGAAAGCTTTAGGAGGGTGATTAAGGCAGTGTTTGACCATTCTTCCAGAAGCACTGTGAGGTCAGACACTGGTGTTGGACAAGAAGGCCTGGCTCACAGTCGTCACCTGAATTCATCCCAAAGGTGTTTTATCGGGTTGAGGTCAGGACTTTGTGCAGGCCAGTCAAGTTCTTCCACACCAAACACACACATCCATGTCTTTATGGACCTTGCTTTGTGCAAGTGCAGTCATGTTGGAACAGTGAGGAAATTATACTATACTATATTGTAGTATACTATACTATACCACACTGGAATTCACTGAGCTCCTGAGAGCGACCCATTCTTTCACAAATGCTTGTAGAAGCAGTCTGTATGCCTAGATGCTTGGTTTTATACACCTGTGGATTAGAACACCTGAATTCAATGATTTGGTTGGCTGAGTGAATACTTTTGGCATTATAGTGTATTTTGCAGTATGTTTTGTTCAACGGGCACGAAGCTGACTGCACAGTAGGGGTGTGCATATGTGTGTGAGAGAGCTAAATGTTCATAGGACAGCAGGACAGCCTTCACATGCTCTTCCCTTCCTTGTTCAAAGCCTTCATTTTTCCTGGAGTGAAAAATTTTCATCTCTTTGCCCGCTTTCCACTGTGGACCACTTTCAATGTACCAGCCACTGAGAGGGTCATCCAGCTTCTCCGTGAACTTGGTACCTGAGTTGAACCTGATGTAGTGGCAAGACCCAGCTGCACTGTGAAAACTGGCTCAGAGACACTGGGTGACAGAGCCATGATTGCAGCACAGATTGGGGAGGGGGGGGGGGTTGCTGCGGGGTGTGGGGGTAATAAAATAAAACACCTCGATTAGCAGAAGCTGACCCCAGTCTTAGCTAGGTGAGGGGTTTCTAGGCAACAAAGCATGGCACACGTTGTGTGTCGAAACCAAAGCCCAGACCTGTGCTTCACCACCAAACAAAGATAAGGGATAAAAAGGGATCAAAGACTGTCTCATGCTGAAGATTCTTACTGTTGTTTTTATACTGTTTGTTTTAGCCAACACATACAAATATTTCATGATGTGACATTATTATAGTAGCTAGATATTGTAGTTGTATCCCCTACAATTTTCTCAGCCTCTTGTGAAATTGATTAAAGTATTTGGATGATGAAATGCTGTTGTCAGCAAACATAATTGCTGAAATATATTGGACCGTGGAGGTGGTCTGGCATGAATCAATGTAGTCTTTAAATCCTTTTTGGGTCTCTCAGTGTGAGATTTCCAAACTTCAAACATCATAAATACCAAACAGTGAATCCACATTATTACAATAAATTTACTGCAGATGTAAAGTAGAAACAAAGAGATTATGTTTAAGGTTTTTAGGTTTATTAGGGATCACGGTGCCGCGTGTGCTTTACACAGAGTATAGGTAAAGGATGGACACAGCAACGATTACGTCACCCATTATTTGGTGAAGTCCTCTTGTAAAACCTCACCATCTTGGTGTTTTGAACCTGTGCAATAATCTGCTAGCCATTTGTCAATCACAATACAGGCCAGCCCTAGAGCATAGCCTGCTTTGACGTCCTTTTTGATTTTAATGAGGACCAACATTTTAAAAATGAACATCATGTTGTATTCATTAAAACTTGATACCAGCTATTAAGAGTATAAACTCAGCAGGAAAGTGCTTAAGGAGGTCACAGACCAAGGGAGCTGAAGGATAGTAGACTTCTATCCAGATGGATGTTTTGGTGTAATCAGAAGAGTTGTTCCCTGATGGTCATTAGAAAAACAGAACGCTAGGAGTTTTATTTTATTTTAATTTATTTTAGTTTAAAGTGTTGACTGATCCAAATTTGACCCCCTTTTTTGTTGGCCAATTGAGCTACACTAATGAGGCATGTAGCGTAGATATTATAGTGCAAATCTTCCTCACTAACTCTTGCCAAAACGGTTTTATTTATCCCCTTGAATCAAAAGCTCTATTGTCTTATAGCCTATTTATGTTGGAATGTTGCTCCTCTTTTCTTTACCCTTGCGGCCAATCTTCCGATCCTTTAAGCCTCAAGATTCAAAATGGAAAGCAATAGATTTGGCTTTTAAAAAAACTGTATGTATGTTTATCAAAGTCAGATTTAGCAACAGTAAACTAACCTTAAACCCCCTCTTCCCTGCTTCCAGCACAAATGAGTATTAAACCCTGCTGTGTGCCACCAAGATCTCCAGTTCATCCAAGAACAGGATACAAGTTGGGGTTATTTTGGAGAACCAGCGCATTCTACTTGAATAATGAGTGAAATGTGTTTTGTTAGGCTGACAATTGCACACGGTAAAAAATAAATCAAAAATAAATCTACACTGGAGCAGTGGCCAATGTCTGAAAATGTACCGCTACTGCTACCAAACAGTGGTCTCATATAACCAGCTCTCTGCTCCCTCAAGGGTTAGGTAAGGTAAGGTAAGGTGAGTTAAGGTAAGAGGTATGTAAATTTCATGCAGGGTCAGAGGAGACCTGCACAGGGTAGGTTCACATTTTTTACTGTGAGACTTTACACTTGTCATTTCCTTTCTTCTTCTGCTGTCTAACACATGTATTAACAAATTAAGCATGTGCCCGTACAGACATTAGAAAAAGAAAAGCAGTACTAGTGCACTGCTAATATGCAGCCACACGTGGCATTATAATAACAGCAGGACAAGAGAAACATGAGCAACACATTGTACTACACAGATGTAGTATTATTTTTAGCCAGCTACTCAACAGTAACAAAGACTACTGATTGGTCACTGAGTTCAGTTTCCGCTGATTGCTCTTTTTTTTTTTTTTTTTTTTAACAGGACTTGAACTGTGAGTGAAAGTGGCTGAGACAAGCACACATTCCTGTGTGTTGCATTGGGAGAGACCAACAAAGCTGCTGTGGGCATGCTGGAACACACGCAAAAAAAGAAATGAATTGGAATTGAGTTGGGAAGTCTAATGAAACCAAGCTTTCTCTATTTATCAGTGCTTATCTGTCTCACAGCATCGCTTGAGAATCATTTACACATAAAACAAGCACACACACACACACACACACACACACACACACACACACACACACACACACACACACACACACACACACACACATACAAAAGAAAAAAAAAACAAGACTTAACTTCTAAATTACAGTTACAAAGTATGAAGCTGTGTTAACATGTTTCATAATTACAGTATTAACACGGAATGGAATGCACACTGATTATTAACAATGGCACGTTTAAACTGTTAAAGAGAGCTGTAATTAAATCTTATGCCTGCTGTGACGTTCCAACATAAGCTCTGAATTGGTTTCAGCAAAGAATAAAGCAGAGCATGATTACTTTGTACAAGCAGTTGATGTAAACCCTTATCTGCCTTCTTGCTTTTTTACATGTTATAAGGAAGTCCACAGTGGCTAATGGGTAATCGTTTATTGTGCTCATGGTGACAAATAAAAGCCTATGTATTTCCACGAAAATATGCACATTATCACATTGAAACCAGCTCTGAAATAATAAACACTGAATGCCTGGCATGATTCAGGATCACATCTAACCTCTGAACTCTCTTAATCATTAAAATACCACAACCCCCACATACCTCTTACTGAGCAACACAATGAGCTGCTATAGATCACTTTTTTTTTTTTTTAAACAAAGGAGTTAGTGGAGACAGTTAGTATTTGACGTTTTCATCAGGTAGCCCAGAAAATACACTATACTGCCAAAAATATTTGCTTGTCTGCCTTCGCATGCATATGAACTTGAGTGACATCAGACTCTTAATCCATAGGGGTTTGACATGATGTTGGGCCACCCATTGCAAATATAACAGCGTCAGCTCTTCTGGGAAGGCTTTCTACAAGTTTTAGTCACTGCTTTAATTAATCCCAAAGGTGTTCTATCGAGTTGAGTTTAGATCAGTCAAGTTCATCCACACCAAACTCACTCACCCATGTCAAATGTCGTGCAGTCATGTTGGAACAGTGAGGGGCCATCCCCAAACTGTTCCCGCAAAGTTGGGAGCATGAAATTGTTCATTTCACTGAAACTAAGTGGCCGAACCCAACTCCTGAAAAACAACCCCACACTATAATCCCCCCTTTAACTTTACATTTGACACAATGCAGTCACACAAGTACCGTTCTTTCTTTCACAAATATTTGTAGAAGCAGTCTGTATGCCTAGGTGCTTGATTTTATAAACCTGTGGCCATGGAAAGGATTGGAACACCTAAATTCAGTGATTTGGATGGGTGAGTGAATACTTTTAGCAATCACCTTAGCTATGCCCATCTTTTATGTACAGGCTATAGGTTAATAACATTTGTCACCATTTGTCTACCACCAAAACAAGCAATGCATATACTTATTTACAGTTTACTGATGGTAATAAATCACTTTGTTTTTGGTAAAAACCTGCTCTTTAGTGTCCAAATATCAGTTCCTACCAAAATCACCAGTTAAGTCAGAGTAAACTTGGCGGACAACCTTAAATGTACTGTGAGAAAAAAAGGGCCACAACCAGAACAGCAGAACTAATTTATGACACACATAATTCCTTTATTTATTACACTTTTCCCTTTTAGAATGTCAGGTCATATTTTACCCATGTGTGGATTAAATGAACATCTCATTATGTAGTTACAGAAGGTTTTAGAAATTGTCCTAAAATAGGCAAAACATAAATTTTTATGATTTATTTAGATTCTCGTCAGCCCTGTTTTTGTTTTTGTTTAAAGAATCAAACTAAGCACAAGCCTGTGTGTTTAGCCATTCATGTGAATCTTTCCAATTATGCAGACTCCGCTAAGACAGAGTGTTCTCGTTTAGGGATCTGGACCTTCTATAACTACTTTGGTGTGTTTGGGTTAGCTTACAAATGAAAAGTGATTACTTTGTAATTCAGGACTGAAAGCATTACTGACAAATAAGGCACAGTTGGATATCATCAAGTTCAAATCCAAAATATTTTTGCTTTAAACTTCTGAGCACCTATGTATACACATTTACACACAAAGGACACCTGGCTGGAGAAACGTAAATTCATCTTCAAACTTTCACTGAATTGCAACAGATCTGATGCAGATATTGTCTTACATTTATTTTCTAAGTACTGTAGAATCATTCAAACTGGCTAGTAACCACTATTCTCCAAACAACACATGTGCACGCCAGCAATTTGAATCAACTTCTTGAGTAACACCAGATGCTACATGATCAGCTCAATATCAAACAGTATTTAGATCTCAATTCAGACTTTTCTTGGGGTATATGGCAATGCGCTCTACAAATTGAGCAATGGGTCCGCTCAAGCAGCAGTGTGTGACTACATTCCTTTTCCTACTTCAAACATACCCATTTGGAAAGCAATATGAATAAGATGATGTTTAATTTTTAGAGCAGTTTAAGAGATTTTGCCTGCCTCAGGGAGGCAAATATAGTGTGCCAGGATGGGCATATGGCTTGTTGCATCTTTAATGTTTTTTTCATCTTTCTCCTAGCAGGTTTGTACGAGAAAGCCCAGCTGTAACATCAAAATGATCCTTCCTCCCTCATCCTTCATTGCACCATGAAGAATTCTCATTTCATCCCCCGTGTTGATCATTTAAGACTCAGTTAGTTTTGAGATTTAACCATAACCCATGCCTTTCTGCCCTCTTACACCACAAGTGACTTCTTCTTCTTCTTCCTTTAGATTCCTATTTTTCTTCATCTGTGTTATCTCCAATCTTCTGCATCATGACCATCTACATCTATCTCTTTATCTTTCACCCTTTCAATCCTTGTCATTCCTCCCACTTCTCCCAATAACATGCAACCTTCAGAGCTCCCACACCGTGCATTTGTCACTGACATTTTGGACAGCGTTGCCATGTCTTTTCTATTCATATTGCATGGTTGATTGAAACCGTCTGTGGCCAGTGATCCATATCACTGACAACATTTTACTTTAACACCTCCATCTGAACTGATATTTCCTCAACAGAAAAAAAAAAATCCTGGGTGGCCCAGCGTGCGACACACTGGGTGGTAAAGCAATGAGCATCGCCGGGTCAGCCGAGCCATCATTGCGTAATGGAGTTAAAGCAATCAAAAGTTGAATAACGAAGTAAAAAGGCTTTCTAAATTTAAAAAGTGCGTGAAAAAAAATGGGATAGAGTTAAAACTGAGATGCTGCCATGAAAATACAATTTCCTTGGGTGCTGCCAGATTGCCAGGCAAACAAACACAACAGGGTGAGATTTACTTTTCTTTAAACAAGAAAATTACAAGGTCTAGTTTCAAGGATGTTTGGAAGTAATAGCTGTTTGCAGAAGTAAAATTTGTATTCACTGCAAAAGCTCTACAAGCGTTTGTCCCTGATCTGACAACAGCAAAATTGGCCGTGGAAATGAAAAATGTTTAACATGATGGAGGCATGCAGTTAGACCAGCTTATGCAAATCAATATTCAATCACTGCTGATAAGCTACAACACAGTTAATACCATGTTGGATAGAAGGGCTGGGGACAATTTCATAGTACAAGTCACGATAATAAGCTGGCATTATGGAACATGTTTTTGTGTAATTGCGTGTTGCAGCGTACAATTACTGGCTTTAATGGTACATTTTATCCCTTTTCCTCTAATCTCCACCAAATGCAAACAGACGGAAACAACCCGTGACCTACAACAACCGTCTGAATTCAGAGGCTGAGCTAAAATTAATAGTTTAGATCATGGAAGTCTAAACATCCCAGTGTTGTGTTTTGGCTCCCACCTGGTGTCAAGACCACTTTTCTAAAGCCAATATTGCAAGGGACAAAAGAATGAATAAACGAGGAAACACACATGCACACAAGCATGCATGCAAGCACACACACAGACACACACACACACACACACACGCACACACACACACAGAACCAAACAGAGACCCATTTTGTCAGTCAAAGCAGTCGTGAGTAGCTATCAGTATTGGAGGGATCGCAAGCCTTTCCTCATCACCATCAATCTGTCTAAATGACCCCTTTCTCTGCTCTGTCTCTGCACTGCTGCTGTTGCTCATCCATTTTTTTCTCACATTTTATCTCCTTTCAGGTCACATCAACATCCCCCTATCTTTCTTTAATCCTTTCATTTACAACCACTTATTTGCATGCCTCCACACACACACACCCATCCCCCCTTTTTGGCTTTTCTTTCTCTCAACTCTTTGCTCTGTGACTTTTCTGCTCTTACATGTGCACACCTCCTCCCATATCCCCTCGCCTTTCTCCCCCTTGATGAAACTGCTCCATGACTAAGTGAGCACTGTTGTGATGGATAGCCTAATGGGAACAGATGAAGCATTAAAACCATAATTCATGGGGACGAAATGTTCAGAGGATTTTAAGATTTTCACTTGAGGTGTTCCTGCAGCCTGTGTGTATTTGTGTCAGATTGGTAGATTATCTACATTTATGCACTCACCTGTGAGTGGGATTTAGTGCCTGTTTGTATGTGCAGACATGCAGTGTCTGAATGTTTTGTTAAAGTCTTGCATCAGTGTTTTCTTTGGAGATTTGGTTCAGCATTCTTTTGAAGGAATACATATTGATGATCATCATTTCAGTCTTTCCCAAATGTACTGCAGCAAAAAGCTTTGTCTGGAAATGTTCCATCCTCGCAGGAGTGAGGTTTAGGGAAAGTATTTGAGTCTGTGTATACTAATTTATGTTTTTAATACTAATTTTGGTTGTTATTTTATTATTCAGCATTATTAAGATATCTGGTAACTGAGCTTTTTAAAAAAAAATTAAGAAGAAAAGTTGCTGCTGCTGGTGAGGGTGTAAAATCTCTCAAGCATTAAAACTTGACCTGAGAGAAAAACACTTGAACTTAAAAAACAGATCAGGCTGTATAAAATAAAATAAAAGCCCAAATGCTGTGATGAAACTCAGGACTCAACCTGATGATGGCTGACATCCATCAAGGAATTTCGCTGTCTGAAATAAAGAAAGCACAGTGTATCATTTGTTATTATTATTAACTGGTTGATAAGTAATTAATGAAGCTATTGGTATTGTGTCCTATGTGTAGCACTTTGGAGTTGTTCTTTTAAATCTGGCAGTTGCGTAATACTGCTGCAAAAACTGTGTTTATGTAGTGAAATACTCATACAGACAGCTGGGAACAATAAACTAGACCTCAGACCCTTTCATAGTAAGTTTTCCACAGATGGATTAAGCCTCTTCCCATCCATCCATCCATCCATCCATCCATCCATCCATCCATCCATCCATCCATCCATCTTCTGCTTTATCTGGGTCTGGGTTACAGGGGAAAACTGTTATGTGTAAGCAGAGATGCCCAGACCTCCTCTCCCCAGCCATGTCCTCCAACTCTTCTGGGTGGATACATTCCATAGGTAGCTGAGAGTGTCTCCTGGGTCAGTGCCAGCATTTCCTTCCATTAGGGATATGCTCAAAACACTTCACCTAGGAGACATCCTGGAGGCAACCTAGTCAGGTGCCTGAACCAGTTCACATGCTCCTTTCAATGTAGAGGAGTATCAGCTCTATGCTTCTCAGACACCCTCTGTTGGCCACTACCCACAGCTCATGGCCATACACTATATTATATAAATATTCACCCAGTCATCCAAATAATTAAATTGTGTTACAATCGCTTCCATGGCCACAGGTGTATAAAATCAAGCACCTAGACTGCTTTTACAAACATTTGTTAAAGAAAGGGTCGCTCTCAGCTCAGTGAGTTCCAGCATAGTATTGTGATAAAATGCCACCTGTGCAACAAGTCCAATCATTAAATTTCCTTGCTAATAAATATTCGACAGTCAACTGTTAGCGGTATAACACATTGGAAGCGATTGGGAACACCAGCAACTCAGCCACAAAGTGGCAAAGTGGTACCTGCAGTGCTGTTGGCCTTCAGATTAGCTCAAGAACAGTGCGTAGAGAGCTTCATAGATTGGGATCTCACTCAAGTTTATATACATTTAGTGTAGGTGAGGGTGGGAACGTAACTCAGCTCTCTTTTATACAATATAGCATACACAATACAGCATTCCCCATTACTGCAGACACTGCACCAATCTATCAATCTCCTGCTCCTTTATTCCTTCACTTGTGAACAAAACCCCAAGATACTTGAAATTCTCCTCTTGGGTCAGCAACTCGTTCCCAAGCAGAAGTGGGCACTCCACCCTTTTCCAGCTGAGAACCATGGCTTCAGACTTGGGTGCACTAATTCTCAAGCTGGCCAAGTACAGGCTTGGAGGTCATAGCTTGATGAAGCCAAAATACCACATCATCTGCAAAAAATAGAGACAAGCTCCCGAAACCACCCTCCACCCCTTGACTGCATCAGATGTTCAGTCCATAAAGATTATTAACAGAACAGGTGACAAAAGGCAGCCCTCATAGAGTCCAACTCCTACATGGAATGAGTCTCACTTATTGTCAGCAATGCTCTCACTGCTGTTGTGCAGGGACCGGGCAGCCTGCAACCAGGCCCGATATGCAATATTCCCAAAGCACTCCCCATGGGACACCCTGATGAACGCAATTGAATACCTACTCCAGGTCCACACAACACATGTATACTGGTTAGACAAACTCCCTCAACCTTGAATATCCTCAAGAGGATAAAAAACTGGTTCAGTGTTCAGGATCCAGGACAAACTGTATTGTTCCACCTAAATCCAAGGACTCTCCTCTCCAGTACCCTGGCACAGATCTTTTCATGAAGGCCGAGAAGCATGATCCCACTGAAATTTAAAGCCTCACAACAGCCAGAGAATTATGGAACTCAGGGTAAACCTCACCACCACAGGGGCCCAGCTACTGGATTTTTTTTTTAAAACTACATTGTTGTCCAAAATTCAGATTCAATGATCTACACTGAAAAAGTTTTGTAGTCTAGGATTAGGCTTAATCCATGGCTGGGAAACTGAGCCTTAATGTTTTCTCAGTGTCTGAAAGCATTCATTGAGTCTTGTTCATCTGACTTGTTACAGACTCAGTCTTTTTGGATTTTACCAAAGTTTTATTTATGTGTGTCATGAACTGGCTCAAAACTCAGAGGTCATCACACATGGACATTTTAGTTTGTAATACATGAGAAATAGAAAATATAGAAAATACACAAAATATGTTTCATCGCTCAGGGGAGGTCTTTGTTTTTCACTTTAGCTAAACAGAGGCATGCTAATTATATCTTTGACACTCTCTCTGATAGTTATGAATCAGTGTTGATGCCGAAATTATTCTAGAATAAACATGTATTCAGCTATACATATGTACACGTTACTTTTTTGTCCATAAAAGAGGGACTTTAAAGCTTACTCTTATTTGCAGTGAGATTTGTTTGGGCAACATGAGAGCGTGAGACAGAGACTGAGAGTGGATGTCTCGAGCCAAGAGCATGAGAGCTGGAAACCCTGACATAAGGCAGCACCATCAAGCTAAAGTCATCTGGGCATGGTGCCATGACTAGCTTTATCTGAACTAAATTTACTTTTCTTTTTCAATCTTATATCTCCAATTGAAACCTATAATTTCAGATTAACCTTTAGCACGGTCATGAAGTTCATCATCCTGCATAGCTCAATGATGCTGCTCAAGAAGTTCTGCTAAAATGGGATTAGCTTAACAAATAGCTACCCTTTACTATCTCGTATGTGTAAAATAAACAAATAAAGATGTAATTCATTTTGACAAGCAAACACACATATCATCTCAAGCCCTCTGAAAGGTTACCACCACCTCCAGAACCAGACTCTGGAAGCCTATACAGTACTGTGTGTGCATATATTCATACACACATACACATCTGCATCATATTCACACACAAAGCTCCCCCCCCATGAAAAGTGTAAAGTTGAAAACTGGACCCAGGTGTAGAGTGTCAGGTAAAGGAAACAGACTACTGTGTGTGTGTGCAGGGTCAGAGGTCATGCTGCATGTGTTCTATGTGAAATCTAATGTAAGTACAGGCATGCAAAACCATATGTAGGGCATGCTGGACTGTTGACATGCTCTTCATACTGAACAAACAGCAAAGTCAATCCTGCGGAAAGCAGCTGCTTTCAATATGTGTTTCATCTATAAACTGCCTTGCATTACCTAATCTCACTGCAAAACAAGAAAAATGCCTCCCAATCATTCACACACACACACACACACACACACGCGCGCGCGCACACACACACACACACACACACACACACACACACACACACTACCTCAATCACCCGCTGCAGTTTGAAATCACATATGAAGCACATTAAAAGCCTATTGTGGCCTCATGTGTGAAGCCACTGAATGCTCTTCTAACCAGAGACAGTGAATTGAAACAGACCTGCTAAAGGTAACACTGAACTTGATGAAACAGATAATTTTATTATTATTTAATATGTTTATTAGCTTATTCATTGCCATCATTACGTCCTTGCCAAGATTCACAACCAGTTCTGTTAAAATTCTGCATAGGCCATCAGTGGGCAGGAAGCAAGGGCGGTTTAAAACAGACCACATCACAGTATTCATCTGCCCATTTCTCTAAGTAATTGTGCCCAGGCGTCGGATGGGTTTGTGGTGGTGTTTTACAAGAGACAGCTTGCTACAAAAATGCTCTCTGGGCTGTGCATCAGGCATCTTTCTCATAGCAGACTGTATGTGTCACAGGTGAATCAAAACACAGCAATGTAAATTATGAAACTTATACAGGCAGAACTGCAGGAGAGCGAAGTCAGGACATTTTTCATTTAGGAGAAGTGGTTCAAGCAGGGAATGGGCAGGAAAGTTCAATGAGAGACATACGCGGATCTGGACATGCTTTGCTTAATGTTCCTGTTTTTACGAGCACTTTTATATTGTCTGTGCAGAGTAGTTGGCAGCTTTGAACACACAATGAGCACTACATTCTCACAACTCTTTACCTGTCTACTTTAACATTTAACGAAATGCCAGAGTTAAAGGGAGAAAGCGCACATTTGTCAACACCAATTTTTTTTTGTCTCCGTCAGCCATGATCAGTTACAGACTGCTGCATTTCTTTCTTTCTTTTTTATTGCAATATGGTTGTGTTTTATGGTCAATAATAGATTTTTTTATTTATTTTTTGTCCTGTGTAGGAATTTCCTCTTTGGAATAGCCTAGCTGCTTTGATAGGCAGAGGTAAAACTCTCTCGTATCGGGAAAGAGGAACACCAACTGCTCTATTTGTTTAGTCTCCATGGAAATGAAGGCATATCATTGTGAACACAATCAAAGGGTCCACGGGTGAATCACTCTCTATGGCATTTGGCTTTCTATTCAGTCTCCAGCTCTGAATGTGGGGCTGTGTTTTTGCTGGACCTAACAGTCTGTGATTATGTCATCTTCAAGCACCTTTACGACTGGGGATTTGAACTACAAATGAGCAAATACACGAGGAGTTTGATTTAGCCACACAGCACATCTTAAATAAAAGACCTTTCTCACTCTTTGGCTTGTCAGATGCGGTTCATTTGAGTTCACATTACTTCCAGTTTAAATTAGCTGAGCTAAACTTTGTTTTCTCTTCAGAACAGTTCCCCTGGGCTTGCTGTTGCCTAGTTGCCTTGTTCTTCCAGAAACAGCGGGAGACAGCAAAGTTATGCTAGCATCATTGTTGCAAAACTTGTCATTAATCCGCTGTAGATAGGTCCTTTTTTTTTTTTTTAACTATCTCACATTTAACAAACAGATCTGTGGGCATCTGTGAGTAACAGCTAGCACAGGTGATGGTGCTCTTACAGTAAAAAAGATTTTAAAAAAAAGAAATATTTAAGGGGAATCAGGAGCATTTCTGTTCTCCCTCTCTGGTCTTTCCACCCTACCCAGAAGGAAGGTTTAGACTGCTGTGTGGAGTGATGGGTCCCACGGCACACAGCTGCACCATACTCCCCACCACTCCACTAGAATAATAAAACCGCAGTGAGTGGCTTTCAGCAAAGACAAAAGAATTCAGCAAGTTGAGATTCGATGAAATAATATAAAATCAGTTTACATAATATATATTTTTTTTCTTATTTTGAATGTGATTTAGCAGGAAAAAAAAATGACTCGCCAGTTGCTTCTGTCACATTCACCCAGGGGACGGGGCTGGGTGAAGAGCAGTGCAGATTAGGAAGAAACCCAGCCATCAGGGAAGAGAGGAAGCCCAATGTCACCTTCAAATCTAGCAGGCGGATTGATTCAGGGCCTTCAGGGAGCAGCGGGAAATACCCTGGCCTGACAGGAGACACTAAACTAAACAACCAGCATTCCCCTGAGAGAGCACTCAACTCAGTTTATTTTTACACCAAACTTTGTATGATAAAACAGAAAATATGTTCATGGTTGAAATTACAATAATGAGCAGTATCTAAAAATAGTACAGTGCTGTGACTGATATACTTAAATATTTTATAGCATCTGGTATTGTATGTAATAAATTGAAGGACTTTGTAGCTGAATCTATATGTTTTAATGATGGTGTTTGTGTCACTTTGACCTTTAACCCTGTAAAGCTTGAACCATGAAAAGCCAGAAAAGTGTCTGACTCTCTGAAATTATTCTACGGTCTTACCACATAAAGTGCCTTGAGGGGACTGTTTGTTGTGATTTGGTGCTATATAAATAAAATTGATTTGAAAATTGAATTAAATTGTTTATTGAACCTTCTGACAAATTTGAAAAAAAATGCCATGTGAAAGTTTTATTTTGTTTCGTTTTTGCAACATCAGGCATTTTTGTGGAATTTATTGCTTAAAAATGTGTGCAATTTATTTAGGTTTTTCAGGGGAAAAAATAATCACACTGATGTTATAGACTCCTCAAAAACTCACAAAAACATATGTATCAAATATAATACGCTTGAATTTACAGGGATAATTCAAATGAGATATACACTGCTTTCTGCACTGTGATAAGATGGCGGACAAGGTTTGTTGATTTTTCCTTTTAATAACCAGCTCATGATTTTGTGGAATGTGTCCTTGCTGCTATTTCTTTTAAATCACTTTTTTGGCCCTTTGAACATCACAAGGCAAGAACCATCCATTATTTTCAAATGAATAAAGACATCTTTAAACCACTGTGAGGAAAGGAAAAAGCACACAGATTTGTCCCTATCTGACACAGAGGTGGTGGATGCGGCAGGCGTATACAAGTTTTCAGATTCACCCCAGAACATTAAAACATTAAGGAGAAAATCAATAACACTGAGCTAAGTTAAAATACTGGGACGCTAGTCTTTCTATTAATAAAATGAGCCGATCAATATGTATTAGTGTATTGGCATGGTCAAACACTTTACACTGTTGTGTTTAATAAACTACAAAACTATATAATTTTGACAAAATTAAGAAACAAAGCAACACGTATGCGCCGAAACAGTGAAAAGATTGCCTTTTGTGCTTTCTTTCGATGGTATTTCTTCTCCTCATAGTGGAGCGGACCTGAGGATGAATGCATCAGCAGAGTTGATGTTTGCAAGCAGACAGGCAGACAGGGAACAGCCCAACAGTGGATGCAATCTGCATTATGACCACTTTCAATTATTACTTGGTAGGCACAATAAAAATCGATGAATAATTTAAAAGAGCTGAGCTCAACTTCTCTAGTACAGCTAGCATTTTTATTTTAATTTTAGTTTGTGTCGTCATTTGGTCCAAATTTTCTGTCACAGTTGTCGCTGGTATTGTATTGCTATTGTATATTTCTCTAAGAGGCAATGTTGTTTCTGCTGACTTCGCTGATTATTTTCAAAACTGCTGATTCACACCAAAAACATTCTAGATATATAAAAAGAATGAAAAACATGACATGCCAGAGGAAAAAAAACAAACAAAAAAAACCACCCACAAATCTGATGTTGGAGTGAACTGGCTCTTTAAGCGTTCCAATTGTATTTGATTTCACAGATAAAACTTACGTGTGATACTATTCTCATTTCAGAAGTGGACGTAGGCTTGGATGTAGGTTTATGAGCACTTTTTTTTTTTTTTTTTTAATGAAAGAATACTGGACAGCAGTCAAACTCCTCTCAGCACACACCAAAAGTCACTTTTCACTTCAACTCATATCCAGTTGCTTAACTAAAAGCAGGCTCTGTTAAATGTTAAGTATTAAATATTTACTTTCATGCTGTCATTGAACACTGGAAACAGTCCGATGATACATTGAGCATTTGTCGACAGACAACAGGCCTGAGGCACTGCAATTGTTTAAGCCGTCTCCATAAATAATCATATCGATGTACTGCTCTCCAACGTGACCCTCTTAGATTGCAGCCCGGTTCATTTCTGCTCGGTCCCGTCCTCTGCCAGAAAGATCTAATCCCATCTTCCTCTTCAGCCTGTCTTTATATGAAAAAATACGTGCAATAAAATGTGAATGGGCTCTTTTTTTATTCTCCAGAAAGAGGCCACAAGGGGAACAAAATTCTGAGTTCTCCCTCTGGATATTGCAGTGTCAGTGAGTTTGCACGAGATCATTACTCTGTTGGGTCTTGTTACCCAATACACTTGCTGTATCACCTCATACAAGTCTCACATGTAAAATGTTTAACGCAAAAAAATAGCATCTGTGAATAAATCGTCTCAGTGGGAAAACTTTCTTTAAAAAACAAAACAAAAACAAAAAACTCACCATGAATCCACATTCTCTGATTTTTTGCAATTATGGGACAGCACTCAGCAAAAAGTAACATTTGCCTGCTATCCATGGCAAGATGAAAAATTACAGTAGCTAGATGTTATTTAATAAAACACATGTCAGTCTGATGTCTCACCGATGTCTGCAGAGAAAGAGACTGCACTGAATCCAACAAAACTGCAGCATTCTTTGTCTTATTTTTCATAGATCTCACACTGACTGCTATGCATGCGAAACTGATGCAATCATTTTTTTTTAGGTGAAAATTGGTAAATTGAGCCATGTACAAAAGGTGGGTGCGATATACAGGCAGGACATGCATCACCCGGATAGGTATGAGCTGATGTGTGGATACGAGTCATTGGTATGCTGAGTGATGTGGCCACACACTAGGCTTTACAGCTGCTGGGTCATTAAGCGTCCACACAACAGTGGCAGTGTGGAATGCTCATCATATTTGGGAGTTAAGGGTCCAGCACATGAAAAGTATATGTGAGATTGAGACTTTCTTACTCTATGCTGGCTTTCTAATGCAATCGGAAAATAGGCAAATCTGTGAATTTGGAAGTCAGATTTCAGTTTCTCACTCTTCGAGAGTATTGATCATAGGAAGCAAACAAACAGCCTTCAAGTGGGATGTGTGACGGGCCAACTTCCTCTCCTCTTATCCTTGGAGAATTATGTTTTGAGCTTGTTTGAGTATGGGGGAGTACAGGGAAGAAGAAAAAGGATGTATTGAAAGTGAGTATGGTGCCCTGTGGTATATTCACCAATTCAGACTATGATTAAGCGGATCATCTGTGCTGCAGTGTGGATTGAATCTTTCACAGTGCAGCATGAGATAAGGCATAGAGGGCATTTATGACACATCAGAGAATAGCAGTGATATGAATGAAATGTAATTGTGCAGATGGGGAAATGGAAATAGATGGAGAGGCAGGTTTGGTGAAAGAGTTCTGGCTGTACTGTGGGGACACTTCCGGTGCAGGCAACGCTGACAGGACAGGAAATAACACACAGATTTGTGCCTGCTTAACACAGTTGGCATGGACATGGCAGACATATGCATGTTTTAAAAATTACCCTACAACATTACAACAGTAGTGAGCCAATGGCTGTGCTGCATTCACATCATAAGTAACAGTAGGTTACAAAACGAAACAGGAGTACGTACGTGCCTTGACAGTGAAGGTATCATTTTATGCATTTTATTTTGATGATATCTCCTGTCCTCACAGTGGAGCAAACCTGAGGGTGGGGCTTGCACTAATAGTATCCCTAGAGTAGAGTGTCTGCAGGCAGAAAGACAGATATGGAACATCCAAACAGTGGAGGCAATGTGCATTATGACCACTTATCTTTATTACTTGGTAGGAGCAATACAAATCTATGAATAATTTAAGAGATGTAAGTTCATCTTTTGAAGCTTTTGAATGAAGAGACCTTAATGTTTGTTTTAGCTTGTGTTATCATTTGGTCAAAACTGTCATTAAATTTGATAGTACCTCTTATATTATTGTTCTCCATGATGCAGTTTTGTTACTGCTGATTTCACTGGTACAATACATGGCTAACTTTTTTTTTTTTTTTTTTAGCACATAGATTATATTAAAAAGAGGAACATAGCCACTGTGGCAACATCCAGTGGTTCTTGGTAACATCCACTGCTACTGTCTTAAAGCCCTGAGCTAGGTATTTCAGCCATTGTCATCTTTGTGCTTTGAAACCACAAGTGCTCAGCCAGGCATGGATCTGACTGAGAAACTGACACATTCATAAGGTACTAATGTGTCAGTCACATGTATACCCTACCGTGAATCCACAGTCTATGGGACGACACTCAACATAAAGCAACATTTGACTGTTATCCATAGCAAGAAGAAAACCTACAGTAACTGGAAGTCATTAAAGAAAACACAAGTCATCATACTTTATTGTTCTTTTTTATTCTCATGGTTACCTTAATTTACAAAATGGATATCAGGTTGTTTTAACTAAGGCTAGAAACTAGAGATTATTAAGACCTTAAACGCATCAGGAAAGTGTTTATTGAGGTCACAGGTCACAAAAGCAAAATGATTATTTTCCCACAGACTTCTATACAGCCACATTTTTATTTAATTATTTATTTTTATTTTAAGTTTTCTCTTGTTTATGGGTAGGAGCACAGGTAAGATGCTTGTCCTTTGTTTGCTTTTTGTTGGTAGGTTAAATCAGGGAAATTCAGCACAGTTTTGTTTGTTATTTTGGCATTGCTCACAAATAAACTGCTGCATATTATATAACAATAGTGTTGCTGACTTTTCTTGAGCGTGGTTGGAGTAGGGGAGTAGCACTCCATGTTATGCCCCATTTTTCCCTAGACTTGGGGACGTAACAGTATGTATGCATGCAAGCATTCATTTATGTATTTTTATTTGTTTATTTATTTATTTATTTGCAATCAGAGGTGTCATCCTTGCTGGGCATTACAATTGTCCTTGAAAATATTTCCATCCATCCATCCATCCATTTTCTGCCACTTATCCAGGTCACAACTCACCTCCTTCAGCTTATCCAGGGGGCATTCCCAGTCCAGCAGATCTCTCCAGTATTCCCTGGGGCCTCCTCCCACAAAGGACATGCCCAGAACACCTCATGCGGGGGTGTGACCAGACATCTTAGTCAGGTGCTCGAACAACCTCAGCTGACTCCTTTCAATGTGGAGGAGTTCAGTTCAGTTTCAAATTGAACTGAGCTCCTCCTCACAGTGGACACTCTTCACTTCCAAGCTCAGCTCTCTCTTAGCCACGACAAGTACAGAGCCCATATTACTGCAGACATGGCCCCAGTCCATCTATTGCCTCCTCCAATATATGTGACATAGGGCCAAATATCCCATGCCATGCTTCAAAAATAAGTGATACAGCTACACTCCAAAAGTATCCCCCAGTGGGATACTTTATCCAAGTCCACAAAGGACATGCTGACTCTCACACATCCTGAGCTGGTTCAGCATTCCATGTCCAAGATGAAAACCACATTGTTCCGCCTAAACCTGTAGTTCAACTAATGGATGGGCTCTCCTTTTCGGTACCCTGGTGCACAGTGATCAGTGTGAGCTGAAGGTGGAACTCACCCTCAGATCACACTACTCCTTCTAAAGTATGGGAACCGCCACTCCAGAGGCACTGTTCCAGAACTATAACATCCCCACAACATCAAGGGTCTTAAGAAACTCAGGGCAACTCTCATCATTCATGGGGGCTCTGTGACCAAGGAGCTATTTAACTAACTCAGTGACCTTGCCCCTAGTAATGGGCGAGTCAACCCCCCTGTCTCCAGACTCTGCTTCCTTTAGAGAAGGTGTGTCAGTGGGATTGAGGAGATCCTTCCTACTGCCACCTGACTACATCCTCAGTTGAAGTCACCAGTACCCCACCTGTGCTATGCACCATGTGAGTAGAGCACCACTTTTACTTCAAGGCAGACTAAAAGTCTTGCTCTGTAGCTTAACTCCTCCCACACCCAAACCACCAAGCACCAACCACCTTGTACCCACAGCTCTGTGTAGCTGTATCACCAATGGAGGCTCAGTTGCTGGTGGGACACCCTCCAGTACCTTCGGAGGAAAATATCCAAAAACATTTTTTCTTCTTCACAACATGCATGCTTGCTGCAGAGTCATCACAATAGAGTTGTTGCTACTAAAATAATTCATTTTTCATTTTGAATGTAAATTATCTAAATGAAAGACTACAGTAAGACTGATTATGTAGACTATGTTCTGCCAACAACAGAAGGCAAAACATTTATTTCACTGCAGCATTTGAAGAAAATTGATATTGATCTGTAATTTGGTAACAAACATGATTCTTAAACAGATAATGCCAAGAATTCAACATGCTCAGTTATTTGTATAGTTTCATTGTATCACATTTACTAAATAATAATAGAGATGCCAGTAAAAACAGAAATTAAATTTGAGAGAGACGGGCAGTGGAGAAAAGTGGAGTGAGAATGGAAAGGAGCAAAAAGTTGTCAGAGAAAGTTTCTTTTTTTTGGTTTTTGTGGTGAGCTGTGTGTAATTTTTGTAGCTTCCTCTTCTAACCCCCTGCAAACTGGAGTAGCGCAAGAGGGAGGGAGAAAGTAAAAGAGGGAAGGGTGGTTGAGTGATTATATGCTCAAGAGGTGTGTGTGAAGAGGTACACTGCTCTCTTTCTCTCTCTCTCTCTCTCTCTCTCTCTCTCTCTCTCTTTACTCCTTTAAGAGCGTTACTGCTTCAGCCAACATCCTGAAGCAGGCCTCTCTTCACTCTTCTCCCCTCTGTCCTCCAGAGCAACGTATGGACTCCAGGAGCTTGAAGAGACAGCAGTGAGGAAAGCAACGTTTCAAAAGAGAGATAAATGGTAGGAGGGAAGTCTGCTGTTGGCTTCCTGGGTTCAGCTGCATGTGCTGGCTGGTCGGGTGTTAGAGTTACAATAGGAAACAATTGCCTTTTTTCCTGTGTGCATGTGTGTGTGCGCGTGTGTTTGTGTGTGCTTGTCTGTGTGTGTGTGTGTGTGGGTGCGTGTGTGTGTATTGTATCCGCCCCTCACAAAGAACAGCTGGAGTACAAACTGGACTGAGAAAGACTTCTGGATACACCAGTAAAGTGGAGGATCAGCCAAAAGAGAAGTGAAAGTGATAAAACGGAGAGTGGTGCAGCAGGATTTGGACTGAGAATACAGGGGGAAGACAGAGGTAGAGTATTCAGGGACAGAAAAATATACACAGAGGGTGAAAGGAGAAACTGCTCTCACCCACTTGCCAGTTCTGCCAGGTGGTGGAACCTCCTTCAGTTTCTCTTTTCCCTCCCCTTGCCTTCTCTTTACCCTGACATGGACCGCCTGCTGGCCCTGGCCCTTGCCTACCTGGCCTACCTGCTGGCCACAGCGATTGCCTCAGAGCGCCAACAGCACCGTGTGCAGCACGGCCCCTGCAGCTACACTTTCATCCTGCCTGAGGTGGAACACTGCCGTCCCTTAAAGGACTTCCAGGTCACAAATACCCTCCAGAGCGACTCCCCACCTGAGCCTGAGTCTGATACAAGCCAAACCAAGCAGAGCAAGTCCCAAAAGGAGAGGCCTTCCTGGCAGGAGAGGAAGCTACAAAGTCTGGAGAGTGCCATGGAGAATAACACTCAGTGGCTGCAGAAGGTAAGGTCTCTGAACTGTTGACTAGGCCAACCACTTCCTCCTGTAACACCATGTGTTTCTTGTCCTTTTTGTAATGTCGCAGTTAGCTTGCAGACCTTCAAACAAAATGTTGGAGAAGCACTGGATGTCCACAGAGCACTCCATCAGATAACATCTGTTGACAAGCCCTCATTATTGATAAGTTCACTGCTTAGCTGGGATTTCCTGGATACTTGCTGTATAGATATCTGGCTCCATGACAATGCCTAGTGTATGAGTGTGTGTCTGAATTTAAGACCACTGGGATGTCAGAACTCCCTGTTGCATGCAAGTGGAGAAAGAAGGGATGAAAAAAGTTTCATATCATGCCAAATATGTCTCACACGGTCAAACCTTTGAAATGAGTATTTTCGCCCCCACAGGCAACAAGTACACAAAACTTCATTCTTGACTCATATTTTAGTGGATTTATGAGCCAAAGTCAGCTGCAAAGCTCTGTGTACCAAACTCAAATGACATAAAACCAGTATCTTTTCTCAGTGAGATGGTGTTGGACATATTTTGGCATTTGTCCTCATTGGATTGTTAGCCTTTGTGGTTCCATTTAACTTATGACTGAGTAAAATGAAATGATGTCATTTAGAATAGCTTCACGATGGAGTTTCCATTCCTAAGGTCTTCTGGGCATGGAATCGGTTGTTTTGGACAAACTGACTGACTGGCTGACAGGGCACCCCCCTCCATCCGTCTGTCTATTCTTGTCTTCACCATTGCCAGAATCTTTATGGTACACACTAATCATCTGGATGATTATAAGTATTTGTGCTGAGGGTTTAGACTGGCCGACCGAGCGCAAACGCGTATTTCAACATTTGAATGTGCGGTTTTATGAATGCCAAAATGTTTCCTGTGCTCCTGTCACTTCACCCATCCCACCGCATACACTCATTTTTAAAAATTCTTTCCTTTCCCTTCTGACAATTCTTTCCCATCCAACTTTGTCATTTCTATCTGCACCTCTGAGGTGATGAATGAGTCTCATCGATCATGAGATCTCAACACCTTCTCCTATCCTGCTCAGGTTCACCTGAAATGGAGTAGAAACACTCATATGGAAACACACACTCAGATCCCCCTGTGTATTCGCTCTGTCTGATACTCCATCTATGAACTAAAGGTGTACCTTCCATAGGAAGCATCCTGTGGGGCCATATTATAAATATATATGTGCATGTTTGAGATATGGTAAAAGGCAGGCAGTGATTGATTGCACACACTTTTTCCTCATGTTTCCTCATCTTATATTATTTATGTCTACAGTTTGCAAAGCACAAGCTAAACTATAGAATTTAAATCTTCACATGCTGCTCTCATCTTGGACTCATCCTAGCCTCTCACTTCCCACTTTCTCCACCAGAGATGTGCTATAAGCAGCTATAAATGAGAAGCAGTAAAACAATCCCACGATATGTACAGAACAGCCTCTGCTGACAAACATCGTGCTGCATTGCCAGCATCCTCCACATAACGTCTGGAATGAACAACAAGATCCAACATTTCAGCAAGTAACCTCCAGTAGGCTAACGTGATGCATAAATGATCATGCTGTGGGTGGGATTTCAACATAAACATTGCATTACCCTGGAGAGACTTTTTTTTTTTAAATTGCAGAAGGGTATGCTGAACTCTGACCCCAGATGGCAAAGCTTTTTCAGCACCTTGTGAGGCTCATTAAGCCTATCTGCATACTGTAAAGTTTTGGTGGAACTTGGTGATATGAATGTGGAGCTTCAGGCACGTGTTTTGTGTGTGTGTGTGTGTGTGTGTGTGTGTTGTGTGTGTGTGTGTTTTGTGAAACTTTGTACGATTTCCCTCAAAGCTCCCCTGGGATGCTATGACCCTTTCTGTGAGCTTTCTACCAAAACTCTATGAAAGAAAACACACACCTACGCATACAGATTTAGGAGCACACACACACACACACACACACACACACACACACACACAAATCCACCATGTTCCACAGAGTAAACTCCAAGTGGAAGAGTCCGAAAGGACTATATTAACACTCCAGATTCCTTCTGGTGTTTCCAAGAAAAAACTGGTGTTTGTTTTCTTTTGGAATAACCCCTAACACTCCACCCCACCCCCCAATCCCATCTTGTCCCTTTTGCCCTCTGCTGCCCTGAGGGGTTGACTGCTTTTGTTAGTACTTTTCAGAGGTTGTGCTTATTATGCTAATACAGAAATATTGCACAGATCAAGGTAGCTAGCCAACCCCTGGTGACTTGATAGTTTGGTTGCACAATATTTCGTTACACAAAAGCATTCCAACCGCATTACTTATATTATCCAATTGGGCTCCATTTACTTTTGTAGACTTACACACATTTTTCCTTCTTAAGTGATCTGATTCTGGCTGTTGAATTATTAAATCTTAAAGTGCTCGTCTAAATTACAAAGACACATTTTCATTTGTGCTGCAGATTAGTTTTGGTGTTATTTTACCACAGTTTGTGGGTGTCCTTACAGCAATAAATAAAGTGACACAGTGCTTTGAGTTGAATTATTATGTCAGCACCCTAGCATACGAATGTATCAAGTAATAGATCCAGACATTACAGTCAAAACAACCAAGGTTAAGCTCATGATAGCATTAGAGGAACATTTTGACCGACATAGGATGAAAGGTGGAGCTGAGGTGGAGGTGGGCTGCAAAGTGGCTTTCAGATATGCAGCAATTGATCTGGTGAGATTGTGGTTGAGACTGATTTTGAGGCCTGCTTGAACTAATGTTTAAAAAGGCTTCCTGCCAATCCATCTACTAACTACTGAGCTATGTCATTGAATGACATTGTTTTTGCTGAAAAACTCTGGATTTCTCAGGCAGACATGCTTGCTTTTTCCAGACGAAGTGGTGAAATAACTCACCCTGCCAACCCCTGGTGGAAAAAAAAGTCAACAGCCACATTGATTTCTATTATTTCTTTGCTACTCTGGATAACCTGCAAAACATGGTGTCAACCAGGGTCAAATTCTTTAACAGAAACTACTCCTGTGAAAACAGGTCATAGTGAGATGCATGTAGAGTTTTTGTACACTACACAGCTTAAGTAGACTTTCTGCCTCCTCTACTGCATAGAGGTTGCAACAGAAAATCTGCATGATTGAACACCATGAAGCTACAATTCTGGATGTTTCTTTCAACCATTTAAGGCTGAGAATTGATCCCTAGATTTCTGATCTTGCTCTGATATAATATTCATTCTCACAGTCATACTCATCCTGTTGTGCCTCTGTCTATTATTATCATTTGCCAAAAACATCCAGCAGACATGTTTCCCCCTCCCTTCTGTAATTGTAAGTGAGAACAAATGTGTCCATTGGCTCAGTAATTAAGATATCAGGGAAGTCATGTGGTTTTCTCAGCACTGATCCCTTTTCTCTCCTTCTTATGCACAATAAAACAGAATTATGTTACATCCCAAAAGCAATTTATCTGGCTGCACAGTGCAGTGAGTGGCAGAGCAGCAATTAATGCAATTGGTGGAGGGGGATGGAGTACATCAAGACTTCTGAATTAAGCTCTGGAAGAAAGGCAGCAATAGGAACACTTTGGGCAGGCAGGCTGATAGCAGCCTGAATGCATAAGACTGATTATGATGCAGGGATCTTTGGTTCTTCTTTGGAGTATGCTTTAATCCACTTGGTAATCTCTTCATAACCTTCATTATGAAGAGATTTTTTTTCTCCCTCTCTGTCTCAGTTGGTAGTAAAATGTGAGGGATGGAGTTATAGAGAATTATTGAAGAAAAGGGACACTTTAAAAGAGGGAGTCAGGGAGAAAGCTCAAGAGACAAAAAGAAAGATTACTAGCAGGCAAACAGTTTAATTGCAGATTCATCTCTATTATCCCACTTGAATTTATATTTTTTAAACTTAATTTGAAAAAGAGGCAAAAAAATCTTTCCAGTGGCAATGCATTATAATAACCCCATTCCTCGTTGAAATGTTTTCTAATTGAGAAAAAAACCCCCAGAAAAACAAACAAACCACCTAACAAACAATTGTCTGATTTGAATTCCCTTCGATTTTTGTGGATAGCCACTCATTAGCGGGATAATTTTGAGTGCTTTCTCCTTAGAGACTTAATTTTCCAGCTGTGTGGTTTAATGAGTAACAGTCTGATATTTCCTCCCCAAGAAAAGTCATAAATATTAATGTTCTCTGGTTCGATATTCTACTTTGCTTTATTGCAAAGGCACAGGCCATTGCCCGTTAAACGTCAAACAAAACTATAGCATTCACAGCAGGAATAGTGAAATTGGACTTCCTGATGCCATTTTCTCAAACAGACCACATTAATAAGAAAATCTATTTATTGGAACAAGATGGATGTCATCCTATTTTTACTCCTGATATAACGTATGATGGGTTTTAAGCAATGCTTCTTTCTCTGTGCTTGTGATTGATTACAGAGGTTAGGTGACTATCCCTGAAGTCCTGCTCATGAATATTTTGACTTTAAACTCCCGGTATATACTTTCACTTCTCTTTCTGCATACCCACTGAAATACCTATATATATATTTCATCATTTTATGAATGTAAGGGGATTGGCCTGAGGTAAACCTGCAGATGGATGGATAGATGAGTGGCAATACACTGCAAGTGCCCTAGGGAGCCTAAATTCTGTGACTCCATCACAGTGTCTGAAAAGATTGAGGTTAAAAAAAAAAATAGGACACATCATTTCAAGGTTCAGTGTTTCACAGCACATCAATCTCTTAGTGAATACATAAAGAACCTTGCCTGCTAAAATCAAGCCGCAACACCCGCGGCTGAAAAATGAATTGTCAAAAAACCTGCAATTCCCCCAGTGGCCATTTGAGGCCGGCTTCAAAAAGGGAGTCCTTCTCCATATAATTTCATATTAAAATGCTCAACTTCTGCCATTAAGATAACTTTTTACACCCTGGCACTTAAAAACACTGTCCATCTGATCAAAGATGCTGTCCCAGGACAGACATGGGCTGTGCACATGTCTTCCTCCTTCTCAAGCTGATCATTATCTCTAGTCTTATTAATCCGAAGAAGTAGATCATTTCTCCCAGACTGCTCCACAAAATCCTCCACCACTGCCCTGTACTCCTCCTGGAGCAATGTGGAGTTGTACTGAAACTCTAGGATGTACAATGTGAGCAGGAATGGAGACAGTGCATAACACTGTGAAGCTCGTACTGCGCCTGTCTGTCAGGCAGTCAATAATTCACGAGATGGCAAATGTGTTTATTATTTATTATTACTTTTATACCTACAAGAAGATCAATTTTAAAGCAGAATTGCAATAAATTTCATTATATATTGTATATTGTAGTGTACAATGACAAATAAAGGAACCTTCAACCTTCAATCTTCTTATAGCTTGTCCGTCAGTAGCAGCAGCTGGATGCATTTGAGAAATTAAAGGATTCACTCCTCCTTTTAAATGGGAGGAAGCTCTCTGCAGTATGTGGATGATTGCATCCTCCATTCCCAGATTTGGTCTGCATGCAAAAAACTGCAGAGGGTCAAGAGACGTTTTCCTCTGCGGTTTCAGGTGGGCCATGATGAGTCTCTGCAGTACTTTCATCACATACTGTATAATGTGATGACAACTGAGCGACAGTTGTTAAGCTCTGATGGTGTTCTTGTGCTTCAGAATGAGGTTGTAAATGTGACTCGGGATCACAGACACCTGGCTAGCACAGGTCTTCACAACTTTTCTTTTGGTTTAGTTTCTCCAGCTGTCTCCTAAACAGGCCAGGAGTCACAGACAATCAGGGGGTGTTTATCAGGTCTGAATTAATTTGGGGGGGAGAAGGGGAAAAAAACAGTGAAGATAGTAAGTGTGTGTGGAGGCCAGGGTGTTTGGTGAAGGAAGCAGCAGATGACTGTGAACTGTGACTTGTTGAAGTAAGAGTTTAGCTCATTTGCTCTCTCCAGGCTGGCCAACGGTTGTCTGTCAGTCACCTTAAGCCCAACGATTGTTATCATTCCTCTTGTTCTGCTCAAGTTTGACCTCCAGCTTCCTCCTGCAGGAGTCCTTGCATTTCCTCAGCTTCACCCTTAGGTCATTCTGCCTTCTCCTCAGTTCCTTCCTGTCCCCACATCTGCAGAATTTCTTCTTTTTATTAAAGAGCTCTTTCAGGTTACTAGTGATGTCAACAAAGCCAACTATAGCTAGTAGCTGACTATCAGCTGTCTGCAAGGCTTCACCTCGCTAATTCCAATTACTATGAATAGCACTCAACTCCCTCTGGTCTAAACATGGTGGCTTCTGGCTCCATAAAACCAAAACACTAACACTGAGGCTTCACAAGGCCCAGATGACAGGTGACTTCATGGTGGCTACCCCCATCGTTTACATAAAGTATATGGCACAGGAAGAGAAAATGTGGCATTCTGAAGAAAGTTCTCAGTCTGTTCTTCCCACAGCTGGAGAACTTCATCCAGGAGAATGTGCGCTCTGGGATGGAGGAAATAAAGAGATCTGCGGTACACACCCAGACAGCTGCCATGCTCGAGATGGGAACTAACCTCCTCAGCCAATCAGCAGAGCAGACCCGCAAACTGACAGACGTTGAGACCCAGGTGAGCCTATCAGTGAGGACCGGAGTGAACCTGGGATAACCTGTTTTCAGCCAATCCAAATGAACAACTGTGGGGCCACACCCATGCAAAAACAAATGATGTCACTTGGGAAACACTTGGTGAATAGCTAATTAAATGTAAATCAGATGTAACCCACTGAGGAGCCATGCCCAAAGGTGGCGGATAAAGCTTTAAAACAGCTGGTATTTGGTTCTACAGACTCTTGATTGACACAACGAATTGAGCTTTGTGTCTGACAACAAGCCAATTAAAACACAAAGCTTGGTAGCACAACACAGATGTGTCTTCAATCATGCCACAGATTTTGTTATTACAGGCTGGGCTGTTTTTGGTCCTCGTGCTTTCTTTCTCTTATCAAAGTTGATATAAAACTGCAACCTGTGCAAATATCCCAGCGGCTTTGTTCAAGTTTTTGTTTCATCTGAAATTTCAAAACATGTCACAGGTGCACATGAGATAATTTTTTTTGCTTAAGTTTTGATTATATGATCAAAGAACGTAATTTATGAGCTTCGTGATGGACTGTTTATCCCCAAGGGCCCTTTTTTATGAATTCACGGTGAGCACCCATTATTTTCCCACTCAGTATCTCTCATTGTTTTCATTCTGTCTTCTATACATATGATAGTTATTTTTTCTTTATTTTCTATAGGTGTTAAACCAGACAAGCCGCCTGGAGATTCAGCTACTCGAGTACTCACTCTTCACTAACCGGCTGGAGAAGCATATTCTTCTGCAGACTCAAGAGATCTCTAGCCTCAGTGATAAAAACAGGTGAGAAGACACACCCTTCAAAAGACAGTTGAGCACATTCAAGATGCTTCTCAGTAAAGCCCTGCCTAAAACTGCACCTACCATATTGTTATTTTTCTTAGATTTTTTTTTTTAATTTCTTCACTTTTGTAAAGCTTTGTTGATGTTGGTGGCATTAGTTTCCTTTTCTGCTTTCCCTGTGCTAATGAAATGGGATGAAATATAAAATAGAAATACTCCTTTGCACCAAAAGAATGCTTTCTCAGGAAAAGGCCACTTCACAATAAAAAGAAGACTATAAAAGCCCTCCACAGAGTAGTGCACTGTATGCATTAAGGTGGTCCTTCTGATACAGTGACTGCAAAAGGATTTGTTGAATGACTTCATCAATTCTGAACAACAGGGCAATTAGACAAAATAATGTGCATTGTGTAAGTGTGTGTGGGTGTTTGCTAGTGAATGGGCAGTGCATTTTAGGAGGGGTTTCCCGTTCTTCCCTGTAGGAACACAGGGTCAGATCAGGGCCAGGAGGTTAAGGACCGGGCTCTAAGCAGATTGAAAGGGAGCCAGTTTTCTTTCTTTCTTTCTGTCTGCTTGTTTATCATTCCATCCATCTGTACCAAGTGTGACCAACAGAGAAAACAGTCCTCCAGTTCCAACACCTGTTACACATCTGGTCCCACTTAGTCCTGCTCTACCCTTCTGCCCTCGTCTTTCAAGGCACTGACATGGATCGGATGTGTAGATAAATGAATGCATCTTGACAGGGGTAAACTCCTTGACAGGATGCATGGGATTAGAAATGTAATAGCAGATTTGCAGAGAGGCAGCTGTGGAATGAAAGGGAAGTAAGGGCTTCACTGGTTGTAGGAGGCTACTGCTGCTGAGCCTTAAGGGCATGGGGCCAGTTTTTGAACTGCTGCCAAGCTAAGAGGGGCAAAGAGACATGGTTGTTTTCATAGGCATTACATGTGAAATACTATTGGCAGGAAGTACAGCACACTGCAGCAAGAGTGAGAACAGACTAATAGCTGTATATATTTTATAGTATATCCAGTATATAGTAAATAGCACAATATCATAACCAGAACAGTATAATTGCCTAGGTTGAAGTGAAATGTTCAGTCATCTTACCCAATCATTGAAACAGTGCTCCCCTGCCTTTACACCATGCTTTACACTGTGATTGAAGTAAAACACACATAATGGAGAATTTCTCAGCTTGCTATGTGACTCTTATTGAGTGTTTTTCCCACAAAGAAAAAACAAAATGGAAGTGGATAAAAAAAAAGGTGGTTTTGATTGATCCAGCTTTCTTTCCAGGCCACATACTGAGCTGCTGCCTAAAGTGGGAGATTGAGGATCCATCTGCGTGTACACAGAACTCAGAAGTAGCTTGTTCAATCTAGGTGGCTGGATTGTTTCAATAAATAACTGCTGCAGACTCATTAGTCAGATCCATAAAGATCAAGCTGCAGGGATTTATGGTGTTCATTTGGAGGTGGGGGTGTGCCCACCATCACACACACACACACACACACACACACACACACACACACACACACACACACACACACATCAGGTTGTTACCTCATCGCGATGATCGAGGAGCTTAGCATGCAGGGCCATCTGTGAGTGCTGCTGTGGTACAGGTGTTTATATGATGTTAGCCCAATGAGACTGTGGAGCTGATGTCTATTAGTCATCCTCATATAAATGTGCAAGTTTGTGCAATCCTCACTGTGAAAGGTAAATGCTGAATGGATGGATTCTGCACCTGCCCCCCTCTCTTTTAATCTTCAGCCTCCAAACAATCCAATATGCATTTTAGAATGGTATATCAGTGTGCCTTCATATTTTCTTTTTTTTCTCTTTTTTAGCCATCCACTATAAAGGAGAAAAATTAATTTTCCCTTTCTTTTCTTCTGCAGTTTTCTGGAACAAAGGCTCTTAGCATTGGAGGGTCAGTACGGAGGGAACTGAAAGGGCTGCAGAGCGAGAAGCAGCAGCTTCAAGAGCTTCTGGAGAGGCAGAGCCAACTGGTCAGTCAGCTTCAGCATGAACTGGGTAGCTCTTCACTCAACAGCACCTTAATGCAGAGGCAGCAGGCCATGCTCACGGACACTGTTCAACAGCTGCTTACTAAGGCCAGTCACTGCAATGGTAAGGCCTAGTGCATTTGCCGTGATCAGACGAGCAAATTGTACTGTAGCTACATCAAGCAAAGAAATAGAGAGAGCAAGAGATCCTGCTAAAATATCAAGAAGAAATACCAGAATATTTCATTTAGGCACAATCTTGTCAACACAATTTCTAAACAAGTATAAGCAAGAGCAGCTTGTGATTAAAATCTCAGACATGCTACAGACATGCATGTTTAAATATGTAGACACCACGGGCCTAAACCCGAGCCTAAAGCTCTGCGAGAACTCACATATGGGGTTGGCATTTGTGTGCAAAACCCGTAAGGTTGCCATCTGTAAACACATGTTTGCATGTTTCTTCAGAAATCTCCAATATGCCAGAGGAGGAGCCACTTAGTTTCAAGGACTGTGCAGAGATCCTGCGATCTGGAGTGAAAGAAAGTGGAATATATAGCATACGCCTCCACAACTCCACACAGACTGTCAAGGTAGTAAGGCTTTAAAGGCCACTGGCCTTTTCTTGCAAATATCACCTAACTGACTATGACATGAAACTTTTTCTTTTTTTTAATTTCTTTTTTTTTTTTTTTACAGCATTTGGTCTGTTTGTCTCACAGCATTTAATACTGGAGTCATTTTAACTTGGATTAATTTTACAGGTTTTTCCAAACCCAGAGTCATTACTTTTGTGCCACAATAAATACAGGAAGAAAAAAAAATAGTCTGATGTCATTGTAATTTTCTAGGGATTTTGTGCAGGGGTGATGGAGATGTCATGCTGTGTTACAGAGAGCTAAAATAAAAAGCAACAGGAGCATTATGCCCTGCAGGCTTTATGGTGAGTGAGTGTGCACTGCTGAATGCAAAGTCAGTCTCAAGTAACTAGCCCTTGGTAACTCAACCATGACATCCACCAGCAGGCGATTCTTATTGTGAGTAACATCTAGCATTCTGGGATCTTAACTCTCAAAGTCTTACAGGGTAAAAAAAAAAAGCAGTTTTGTGTTATTCATTATTTTCAGTCTAGTTAGCTGTTGGCACTATCGCCTACTGCCCTCCTGCCCCCCTTTCCTCTTTATTTCCTGTGGGCAAGGCAGCCAGGTGTTAGGCACTGGTGCCATGTGTTTCCTGCCAATTGGGGCCAGTGTACATTTCCACTGATACAAGTTAGTACTCCTGAAATTGTTGCTGCTTTCAATCTATGCCCTCTAATTCAAATTCCATTGTGGCTGGCAAGCCGGGTGGCTCCCAAAAAAAGTGGGGCAGATGCAAATTGCCCTATTTTCAAAGCAGAAAGCTGGCATTCTCTGTAGGACACGAGAGACATATCTATCCAGCCATCCGTCCAGCTCAGTGAATACTGAAAATGATTACAAAACCACATAGTTAAGCGTTTTTTTTCTGTTGTTTTTTAATTTTCATGTTTCGATCCTGCATATTTTTGAGTACTACATTTGCAGAAATTCCCTTTAACATATTGACCATAAAGTCATTATTATTATTATTGAAAATCGTAATAACGCTTGAGCTGCCAGTTCTTTATCGTAATGGATTTGGCCTCAGCGTGACTTTCTTGGCTAATAATAAGTCTATTCGGAGTATTAAATATGAATCTGGTCTAAATCAGAGTAACAACCACATTTGGGAAATTACTTAAATTGAGAATTCTATTTCAAGACCCTGTTTTTGTATTCAGTGTGATGCCTTTAAGGTCAGAACATTGGCTTAATGTGCCAGAGGATAATCACAGAACACTGCTGGCCTGCTGTGTATTTCGGGGTAAAATAACTGTGTGCCTTTCAACCTTGATTTAGCTTTTCTCTTCTGAGAAACTTCTGAAAACCTTTATTTCTTACTAAAAAAAAAAGATTTAAAAAAAAATAGCCAGTTCACTTGTGGATGCTGACATGCTGGAATCCTGTCACAGTCTCAGCATCTGTAGAGGATGGGTCTTGATAGTTTAAGGAGGTTTGTTTGTTTGTTTCATCAGGAATTTTCCACATTCCAGGTTCCAAGATTGTGTTTTGTTTTTTTTAAGTGTCAAGTGTCACTGGCAATACTTATAATTTAAGGAGACAGCTTTTCATAGACATTCAAACATAACTCGAAAGTGCACTAATAAAGTCCAGCACTGCCTTGATGTATAATGAATACAAGTGTTCAATTAAAAAGAATCACTGAAACAAAACATATCTAATCTTTCCACCCATGGGAGAAATTCATTTAGCACACCCAAAGGAGGATGGAATAAGTCCAGTTAAACACCTCGGATATCGAAAGTAAGTCCCTTAACAAGTCTAGAGTTCAAGATCTGTCACTAGATGATTGAGCAAACTTAATTCATATTAGTGCTTCTAAAACACAGATGGAAAAAGCTGCAGCCGAATAAGAAAGAAAACAGCCTGTGTAACCAGAAACGCAGAAGCCTCCTCCTCAGCTGCCGCTCCAGGGACAAGAGAACATGCTGAGATGAAGTTTTTCTTTCTCACCTGGGTCATATCATTGTGTGACAGCCTTAGACTTAGAGTTCCCCCGTATTCCCGAGGTTTCCGAGGCATGCTTTAAATAACAGAAAGACTGTGGTGTGTTTTATTTCTTCATGTCCATTCTTCACTTAGTACTTCCTTAAGAAGTGACATTTTCAAATTAATCCCTCTTTTAGGGATACGTGCGCTCAGGAAAGATTACTTTTAATCTCAGATGGTTCAAAATGGGAAGAGGGAACAATAATGCTCAATGCCTAACATATGTTCATCATCTCTGTCACCATGGTGCTGATACATAATAACATTACTTAATTATTTTAGACTTTTAAGATGTTTGAACTCTTAATTTTCATTTAAAAATATATAAAATAAATACTTTGCATGAACAATAAATTAAATGACTATGTGTAATGTAAACCTATCATAGGATTATGCCCCTCCACCACAGTCCCTCTCACATCTGGAGATCATTTTAGACTCTTCCAGTTGATTGTTTTGAATTTAGAGGATCAAAGTATTATCTTTACATTCAGTCTCACTGCCTATAAAAAAAAAAATCCAATCTCTCTGATCTGCACCAACTTAATGCCAACCAACAATCAGTGACAAGCTGGTTAACAAAGCCAAGCATTTAGCTGATAAAAAAGCCAGAGAGTTCTCACAGCAGCTGGTGGGGAATACTGGATCGACATTCACCAGGTGGCTTGAAGCAAGGGTCTAAATGAATGTTTTGCCTCCTCTGAATAGAGAACGATCACTGTGGCAAATACTCCTGTATCAACTGTTGTTGCTGAAATGTTTCTTTTGTTGGATAAGAAAGTATCAACAACTACACAAAACTGAAGCGGACCTAACATGATAATTCCCGGCTTTGTATTTTTTTTATACAAGAGTTGCTTTGCGTGATTCCCCTGCTGCTTGGTGGGACTGCTGTGTGAAGGCTTTACGCATGAGATGATGTGCCTTCATAAAACAGGCCCTCTTTAAAGAATGTGACCCGGATTTACTGCCAAGTTTATGTACAGGACACCTTTTGCGCAGCACTCAAAATGTACTCATTTTTGCCACTCAGCCCTAAGAAATAATAGCTTGTTTTAGCTGTATTCTATTTGCAGGTGTTTTGTGATATGAAGACCAGAGGTGGGGGGTGGACAGTGATTCAGCATCGAAGAAACGGCTCCGTCGACTTTCATCGCGGGTGGAGGGACTACAAAATGGTGGGTTCCCCGGATGACAGGGTCACTTTCAGCATGGGTCTTATGGATCAGAATTGCAGTACTGGACAGGAGGTTTCAATAATTTTCCATGAGTGGTTTGACACGGAGAAGTGAGGGAAATCAGCTAGCCTGTGATCCCAAGTGACCTGCGCTTGTTGTATTTGGCCGCCCTTATGTTCCCTAGAACACCCCCATGTTATTGCACCTGCTCTCACTCCCTGTCCCTATCATACTCCCACACATCCACATAAACAAAAATGCACAAACACACACAAGCACAGCCACACGTCATGCAGCACTATCATTTGTATCCATCCTCAGATTCCCCAAAGCCTTCCTGTGCAGGGATAAAAGCATGTTGATGAAAGAAACTGAATTTCCAAATGCAAAGACCACCCTAAAACAAACTGGATAAAATACAATTGTACATCAGAGACTATAAAGTTGCTCCAGCGCTTTGGCTGGGATCAAGCATCTTTTAGCACCTTTGGCTTTCATTTTGTTCGGAATTTAAATAATGCTTTTTTTTTTTTAATCCATTTGCAAAGTGTTCTCAATAGAAGCAATATTCCGTTTGTGCAACAGAAAAGCTAGTGCTTGCAAACCTTTTACAGACAAAACTAATTTGGGGTTTTTGATTGAATGAAGCAGCAATTTGTCTTTCACCTTTGCCAAGAAATCAATTGCTACAACTCGGGTTGGAAATTAAATGCATAGCGGACTGTGACTGCAAACAGAGAGAGTGAGAAAGGAGTGAGAACGAAAAAAGCTTAAAAACTCTTCGAAGGACAATATTTTTACAAGTGGATGATAAATATTTGGCTCCAGCTGCAGCATGGGAGCACAGGGCCCCTGTAGATGGAAGATAACGTATGTACCATAATGCTTCACTGCCCCGGTCCACACATAGTACTCTCAGAGACGGTGCTCAGAGTTGATCAAATTTTGCAGCCAGACCTGCTGGACAGATAATAAATGTTCCACAGCTCTTTATTTGAGAAAAACAGCAAAAAGCAAGTCTGACAGGGAGACAAGGTGACTTAGAATTGTGAGATAAACAAGGAGAGATGTTTCAGGAAATGGATAAAAAAAAAACATACAATAAGATGTAGATTTATGCTGTTCTCTATTTTGCCTTGAAAACATAATACAGATGATAGTTATATACTTTTTGAATGACAGTTATGGTACACATTCTCAAATTACATTGGCATTTTAACACTCTGAAACACTGTACCTTTGTGTAAATCAAACAATTTTACACACTCAGAAAAAAAACCCACCAATTTTCACTCATACTGTAGTATAAGTTTAGTTTTTTTTCAATGCCAGTACTGTAACATTTACACAGAAGGGGTCCTTTGTCATAACCCAGTCCACCATGTACTGCCACAAAAGTGAGACTGATCTGTCGTGCAAAGGATGTAGTGAGTGTGTTGCACCAGCTGATTTTGCCTACTCAAAACAGTTCTTGCGGTTCCATCCTATGGCCCCTTCCTTTTTTTTTTTTTTTTTTACAAAAAAAACATTAAGTTGCACAGAGCACATGAGAAGGGCAAGAAGTTAGGTGCAGAAATTGAATTTTATAAAACAAACACACACATGGTGCTCAAAAAAATAGCATCAAGTCAAACAAACTGGGATATTGATCTGGTCAGTAAAGTAGCAGAAGGGGTTGTTAATTAGTTTCAGCTGCTTTGGTGTTAATGAAAGTAACAATAGGTGCACTAGATCTTTTCATCTTTTCTGACTGCTTTTTCATTAGTTTTGCATTTGGCTAGGGTCATTTTCACTCTGTATATATACACTGCTCAAAAAAATAAAGGGAACACTCAAATAACACATCCTAGATCTGAATGAATGAAATATTCTCATTGAATACTTTGTTCTGTACAACGTTGAATGTGCTGACAACAAAATCACACAAAAATCATCAATGGAAATCAAATTTATTAACCACTGGAGGCCTGGATTTGGAGTCACACGCAAAATTAAAGTGGAAAACATACTACAGGCTGATCCAACTTTGATGTAATGTCCTTAAAACAAGTCAAAATGTGGCTCAGTATTGTGTGTGGCCTCCACGTGCCTGTATGACCTCCCTACAATGCCTGGGCATGCTCCTGATGAGGTGGCAGATGGTCTCCTGAGGGATCTCCTCCCAGACCTGGACTAAAGCATCCGCCAACTCCTGGACAGTCTGCTGGTGGATGGAGCGAGACATGATGTCCCAGATGTGCTCAATCGGATTCAGGTCTGGGGAACGGGCGGGCCAGTCCATAGCTTCAATGCCTTCATCTTGCAGGAACTGCTGACACACTCCAGCCACATGGGGTCTAGCATTTTCCTGCATTAGGAGGAACCCAGGGCCAATCGCACCAGCATATGGTCTCACAAGGGGTCTGAGGATCTCATCTCGGTACCTAATGGCAGTCATGCTACCTCTGGCAAGCACATGGAGGGCCGTGCAGCCCTCCAAAGAAATGCCACCAAACACCATTACAGACCCACTACCAAACCGGTCATGCTGAAGGATGTTGCAGGCAGCAGATCGCTCTCCACGGCATCTCCAGACTTTGTCACGTCTGTCACATGTGCTCAGTGTGAACCTGCTTTCATCTGTGAAGAGCACAGGGCGCCAGTGGTGTATTTGCCAATCCTGGTGTTTTCTGACAAATGCCAAGCGTCCTGCACGGTGTTGGGCTGTGAGCACAACCCCCATCTGTTGACGTCGGGCCCTCATACCATCCTCATGGAGTCGGTTTCCAACCGTTTGTGCAGACACATGCACATCTGTGGCCTGCTGGAGGTCATTTTGCAGGGCTCTGGCAGTGCTCCTCCTTGCACAAAGGCGGAGGTAGCAGTCCTGCTGCTGGGTTGTTGCCCTCCTACGGTCTCCTCCACGTCTCCTGGTGTACTGACCTGTCTCCTGGTAGCGCCTCCAGCCTCTGGACACTACGCTGACAGACACAGCAAACCTTCTTGCCACAGCTCGCATTAATGTGCCATCCTGGATGAGCTGCACTACCTGAGCCACTTGTGTGGGTTGTAGAGTCCGTCTCATGCTACCAGGAGTGTGAAAGCACCACCAACATTCAAAAGTGACCAAAACATCAGCCAGAAAGCATAGGTACTGAGAAATAGTCTGTGGTCCCCACCTGCAGAACCACTCCTTTATTGAGATTGAGTGTGTCTTGCTAATTGCCAATAATTTCCACCTGTTGTCTATTCCATTTGCACAACATCATGTGAAATTGATTGTCAATCAGTGTTGCTTCCTAAGTGGACAGTTTGATTTCACAAAAGTTTGATTTACTTGGAGTCTTATTGTGTTGTTTAAGTGTTCCCTTTATTTTTTTGAGCAGTATATATATATATATATATATATATATATATATATATATATATATATATATATATATATATATATATATATATATATATATATATATATATATATATATGTGTGTGTGTGTGTGTGTAAAATCTGTGCAGACCAAATGCCCCACTGAAGCCCAGCCGAAGATGGCTCAGAATTACATGACAGATGTGACATGACAGACCCACGCCTGGTGTTTTCTCATGGTGACACACAGATGGTATCTGACAAAACCACGTTATATGACGCCCCGGGATGATTGGGTTTTTCTTCAGGCCATTTCATTCCCCCATATTTAGCAGTTTGTGCTCAGTTACTGACTATTATCTGTATTATTGTTTCTTAGCACTTGTACTCTCTAACAGTTTGATCATGCACTGGGCAATATGCCTACCACATAGGGTTCTGTTACTTAATATTACCAATTTATAGCACATTTTGTAAAATGAATCCTCTGATTTCTATTGTAGAGAATGTAGTATTTCCATTTCTTTCAGGGCTTAATTATGCCACTGAGGATTTAAGTCAAAGTTAAAGGTAATTCTTATTTAGAAAACCAAAATAACTGACTAGTTTACATTGTATATACAATCCTGTGAATACTCTAACCATTACATTTAAAATTATCATTTGTAATTAGCAATATCTTCTTGATGTTTCCTGGGGATATTTCAGTATCAGCAGCAATCTCTCACGGATCTACTTTCTGGTGGTGTTTACTCGAGGTTATGTCAGTGGCTGTGCTCTGCTTGTAGCGCCCAAGTAGCCATTTAAGCTAGCTGTTTCTTTGTTAGTGTTTGTTTCCCCTGTGTGTCTAAGCTGGGTCAGAAGTTCTGCCTGCCTGTTTCTTGTCTGTTATGTCAGTTTTGGTCAGTGTAGACTGAGTTTCTTTCTTATTTAAGTAGTTTGTTTGCTGTGTTTATGATCAAGCCTAAATTGAAAAACCTCTCTTGTGTTCACAGAACTTATTATTTGACTTTTTGTATGATGTTTAGATTTCATGGAATAAAATAAAACCCACTTGTTTCAAAACTGACTTGTGTTCCTTGTGCCTAAGCAGCTGTGTTTCTCACATTGCACCAGTAAAATAATGAGCGAAAAAGCAGCTGTTTAGTCTATAAATGCAGTGTGATCTCAGTGTGAGGTAGTATCAGTCTGCATTATTTATGAATTCCAGGTATTATTCACTTTTTGCCAGTGCTAGCTGTTGCACGACTTCTACACTGTACAGTGCTGGGAAATGAAGTGCAGTTGGCTAATGCTAGATCAGTAAAGCTATGGAAAACAAGGCACAAGATGGCTGTATTTACAATTTATCACATGTTATGTTTTAGGCAGTGGAGTGTGTGTGTACAGGTTTTGTACAGTTTATTGTTGTTTGCCATTTGCAGAAACAGGATACAAAATGTTATTGTCCGGGTCAAACAAACAGCCTACTAAATCACAGATCCAACTGTTATTTGAATTTTTATTCTAAAGTAAATTAACGTGTCAGCTGACTGGTCTTTAGCTTTGGGAGTTGGGTATTTCACTTCCTTTATTCAGTCTTAGCCCACTGGAATGATATATTTCACTTCTTAAATCGAGGTCCATTTTCATATTAACTCTGAACATACTTGGCAGGCTGTTGGTAAGACCATCCCCCCTTGTTAGAATATTTTCTTTTTTCCATTATTTCTTTTTCTTTGTGTGTAATCCAGGGCTTTGGAGAGCTGTCTGGGGAACACTGGCTGGGGAATGATATCATCCACAAGCTGACCAGCTCCCAGGATTACAGTCTGCATGTCCAGCTAAGAGAGAGAGAAGGAAATGAAGCCTATTCACATTATGATCACTTCTACATAGATGGAGAGGACAACAACTACAGGTAACCAAACAGCATAAACTATAACTTGTGTTTATTCTAGCTTGGAGTGATGCTCTTTTTTCTATTTAAATTACTTGGTAATTAGTGCACAATGGGGCAAGACTTGACAATATGCTCACTTAAAACAGTGACACCCTGGTGGAGAATTCAATTAATTTTTTTCCACTTTGCCAGAATACAACATGAAAAGGACCTTAATGAAGGTGTTTTATTTCAGAAGTCAGTGTAAGTGCTATATTGAGAACCTTCTGTTGTGAAAGCTGTAATGATCATACAGTGACACCTCTTCAGTTGCAGCCTTTAATGTGGGTGTGAGACTCTCAGATTAGAAATCATTATCAACGGTTAAAATTCGTCCCTACGTGTTTGTTTTTTAGCTTTCTTATCAGCAGGTGCTGAAGTTGAGGCAGCAACTGGACCATTTTTAAGACTGTCATTCAAAATGATGAGCTAAGTGGAGGGCAAGCAGCCACTTTTGCTTGCCTCTATTTTTCTTTTCCCATCAATGCGCCTGCTGTTGCCCCTGAAATTCCCCAAGGGAAGCCACATCCACTAGAGTATAACAGGAACGCTAAGCAATACCTGCTCCCAGCCAGGAACTGACAACTCAGACAAAGCCCTTTTGGTAACCCAGCAATCACTAACAAGATTGTGTGTGTGTATGTGTGTGTGTTTGTGTGTGTGTGTGTGTGTGTTGTGGTGGTGATGGTGGTGGTGGTGGTGGTGGTAGGGGGGTGCTGAAGCTCAAAAACGGACAGAAATATGATATAAAGTGAAGTAGTGAGGTTAGGTATAAATTCACAGGAATGTTCCCTTGTTTTGGGAAAGTTTATGGAGATTGATGCTCTAAGAGATGACAAATCATAATCAAATGTGGGGGTATGCTTCCAAGATCCATAACAGTGCAGCAAATTGTATTTGCCTGAGTTTCATCTGCAGAATTAGCGTGATAAAATGTGGTCTTTCACAATTTAGCTGTAGGCTACACTGTGTGAGCTGAAACACCTGAATGCATATAACCATGTTCTGTTTAACTAGTTCAATATGTACCAGATTCAACTAGCACACTGAAGAAGCTGGCTTCATCTTTGGGTTTTTATTGTAACTCACAAGCCAGAAACATGGTGCTATGTAGCTAGTCAGCCAGAGCAGTTCTCATCCTCAGTGCATTCAGTGCACTCCCCAGAGCAGCATCAAGGTCTTCACCTAAAACTCAGTAAAAAGATTCATACATTAATCATCGATATGACAGACCACCTTTCCCTTCGAGGAAGCCAAGAATAGCCGCACTTATAGCAGGGAAAATAGTAGACATTCTTTTAACGTAACAGTATCTCTGCCATTAAGCCATACAATAACAATATAAAAGACAGTCACCTTGAACAGGGTTAGCCTGCGGTCTGTGGTACTGGTATAATAGCTAAAAAAAAACATCTGGAAGTCATGGCTAATGCAAATGCTTTCTGGGGGGGCTGGAGGAGCTGGCACCTTCTGTAGGCCGCTTTCCAGTTGGATATCCTGTAGCTTGCGGTTACCATTCTGTCTAATTTGATTGGTTTTAATTTGCTTCACATCACTGAATTACCATGAAAAAAAAAGAACATGTAGTAATCTGACAAAACATCTCTGTGTGGATGGACCTTTCCCCACATCTCCCAGCTGATCGTGAACCTGGTTCTGCTGGAGATTTTTTCCTGACACCAAGTGCACTTGGGTTTTCTCTGTAATGTTGTGGCATTTTCACCCTACAACATAAAGCATATGATGACTATTGTTGTAGGGTGGTGGTGGGGGCTTAATTAAATTCAAGTGAAATTCAGTTAATACACTCCCTTTGCTGTTCCATCCTTTTTCCTGCCCCCATCACCATTATCCCCTTCATTTCAAAGCCCCCTCCTACTTCTGCTCATGATGTGTTGTCCTGCCCTGTGAACTTACAAATTCAAGAGGAGGAATTTTCATTTAGTCATCACAGACAGTGTGCCCCAGGCTACAGTTGGGGGGGGGTGTCAAATAACTCAGGGGAGAGTGTGGCACTAACTAGACAAAATGACAGGGCAGGGAAGAGGCCAAACAGCAGGACTGACCTCCTTGTCTACCCTCTTTAATCCAGTCCTGACACACACACACTTGGGCAAACACACACAGAAATGCACACACAACCAATTGCTGGGCTGCTGTATGAAAATAATTGAGTGAATCAATTTAACTTGGAGGTTTCTCACAGACTCAACTGTTTCACAAAGCACAGCATGGAAGAAAAATAATGAGAAGTTCTTTAGATTACTTTTTATAGTGATGTCATTACAACAGTGGGGTGACACTAGGAATCTTGGATAACAGGTAACTCATACTGTACATGTGATTAAAAGGCTATGATATTCTGTTGTGGTATATAACTCCATATATTTCTGTTTATCTTTCATTTGCATTATTTGTATTTACTTTTTAAATTTATTTGAATTTAATGATGAACTTGACAAGACTTTTATCCAAAAATAAACCCCTCTTACAGAGTTTCCTAATAAAAAGAAGAAACAGCAAAAGAATTGAGTATTGGATTGTGCCCTATTTAATAAGCAGCTATTTGTTTGGTTTACTAAAATGAAATTGTAAAGTCAGATATGGCCAGAAGCTGTGAAGAATCAAAGGCTGAAAAATGAAAAGTGAACAGTAAGAAGCCAATGCATCAACCTCATCCCGCTGGTACTCTGTGGTATTACTGAAATACAGACCAGCTGGTTTAGTAAACATGACTGTGCTGTGTTCAGTTTACCAGAACAAGATTAGATTACTTTAGAGATACTGAGCTTCAACCAGTTTTTGGTCCGTATCCTCTCACTGACATTTGCAGCTGCCAACAAGTTGCCCAACATGGCTTTAAATAATGAATAGCAATGCTTGCAGCCGAGCTTTTTGCTGAAATTCTGTACTTATTTTCTTCTTCTCTAGTCTTCATGCCGAGGGCTTCAGTGGCACAGCTGGACGGACCAGCAGCCTCTCCCACACTGGTAGCCAGTTCAGCACCAAGGACAGAGACAATGACCGCTGCACCTGCAAGTGTGCGCAGCTCGCATCAGGGGGTACGTTGTGTCAATCAGCCGGTGCTATTCAGCCTACCCTCATCTTAGTCTGTCTTTCCTTATAACCTGTCATGTAAAAATAAATTCTATCCCCTCCCTTGTAAATGTCCTGAAGTGCGTTTCATTTCCCCTCTGCACCAATATAAAGTTACTGCTGACTTACAGCTGTACATTTGAGTGTTGCATTTCATGAGCTTGAATTCAATTAATTCTGACTTTTACCTTGAACTCTCCGGAACACTTCTTCTTCCGCAGGATGGTGGTTTGAAGCTTGCGGTCCATCCAACCTGAATGGCATATCTACCCTCCCTCATCCAGCGTGGTTCGCTACAATAGTATTAAGTGGTACTATTGGAAGGGTCCAAATCTGATCACTACCATGACAACCATGATGGTTCGCCCAGCTAATTTCTGATGACACCTGCTTGTCGTTTGCACCAGATTATGAAGTGAATGTCGTCACTGTTAAACAGAAATGAAGAATATCCAAGAAAATGTATATTTTGGGAAGAAACTCAAAGAAGGCTTTCAGTGATTTAAGCTTCTGGACATTTTTTTTTGGGGGGGGTACTTTAGCAGTCGCCTGGGGACATATGCAGACTCACCGCAAATGACTGTGAATTCTTGAGTGAGGAAATCCTCAAACCGGAACTATTCACAAAGGTACTCAGGCTATATTTTAATAAGGATTGTTCAGCTGTGAGAGGAAGGAGACAGAGAGTATGAGCTTGGCTACAGACAAAAAATAACACATCACATTATGCTGTTACGAAACCAGTTACTCAACCCCTTATAAATGATGAAACTTTAGAAACATTATAACAAAACTTATTTTTAACGGAGGAAAGACAGGATTAGAAATTAATATTTCAGAAGGACAGCTCAGGTTGGACGGCTCGGAGACTGAGATGGTTTGGACGTGCAAAGACATGTACAGAGGAGGGATGGTGGACGTATTGGACAAAAGATGTTGAAGACGGAGCTGCCTTGCAGGAGGAGAAGATCCATGGATATAGTGTAGAAGGACATGCAGAGGGTTTGTGTGACAGAGCAGGATGCTAAGGACAGGGTGAGATGTAGGTAGATCTGCTGTGGCTGAAAGAAGAAGAAAAACATATGAAAAATTTTGTTGTGTATTTAATGTAAAGTAATTTGGTAACACTTTATAATAACCATCACTAACAAAGAGTAAATCAATTTTTTTTGTTTTTACTGCTTAAAAATAGAATAATAATGAACATTATTTACTAATTGTTTAATTATTGGTCTGTAAATCAATCAATCTATGAACATTATCTGCACGGCTATTGTAAAGTTGTAAATGGCATTTATAAAACATCTATAACCATTACTTGGATGACTATTATAAACTGGTCTTTATATTACTTAGGCTCCTGTGTCCTGTTATCACTGTTTGATGTGGCTAACACTATGTTGTAATTATTGTTGTTTATTATCTGCTCTGATACATACATAACACAATATAACTCATAAAAATATTATTTTATTGCAGTTACTATAAATAAACATAACTGATAACACAACAACTAATTATTAATACTGTCAATTGATTTTATTGGGTGTAAAATAACTGTTTACTGATGTTAAATTATTTGTTATTAGCAATGGTTATCCTAAACTATAATTTTTAACACAACAGGTATTAAGTGCAAAATTGACTGACACATGAGTGAAAACAGATCATTTAAAAAAAAGCCAAAATATTTTTTTTTTAAAAAGCCAACCATGATTATTTCATACTGACTGCTTTAGCAACCTGGATTTTGGTGTTTGTGATATTTGGAATGTATACTTGCTTGTTTTAAAGTGAATGTCCATTCCATACACAACAGACCATAAGATAAGCTTTTCTTCAAAGGTTTACCATTGTTCATAAAACAGCACCATAAAGAACAGCAACAATAACAGCCTCTCCCCTTGGCCTGCAGCTCCCCCCGGGCTTTTCAGAATAAAATATTCCTGCTTCTTTCCACTCACATTTCATAAAGTTTATTTGTGAGACATTCAGCTCATAAAAGTACATCATACTGATTCAACACTGTGATTCTCTTTCAGAAAATTAAACCTGTGTAAAAACATCTGGAAGCAAAGCTGTAAATTAAACTTTGACTTTGTTGAAATAATAAAATCATATATAGTCTTTAGTGCCTATAACCCATAGTACAAAGCTCTAGTCTCCATTTTGCTACATAAAGTTGAACCTTCCAATAACACTAAGGCCTGTGGTGCCCATTAAAAAGCGGGTGCTGCCGTTAACTGGCAGATGACACACGTGGACGACATCTGGTAATATGTACAACATCTGCTAGTTCACTGAAGGACAAACAGAAGAAACACTTAAACATTGTATGTACATACGCATGATTTATGTAACCTGGTTTCACAGAAACATTACAAGGACCATGACCGCTTTTTTTGCTGTATAACGTGTAATCGAAACAGTGACAATGGAAAATCAATTAGTAATGTTGCCATGGTGGATACATGCATTGCCTGGTAAAATTGTTGTCATCTGTTTATTTTAAAAAAACATCACTTTTGTTTTCAATTGCTTAGGTTTAAGCACCAAACTGCTTGGTTAGGTTTAGGAAAGGATTGTGATTTGAGCAGTCCAACCTCACCATCATCACTTAAAAATGATCCCACAAGTTGTTGCGCAAGCTGTTATACTTACCTGCTTTAAAGAGGCTTTAACCAGCTTCTACCAGCCACATGTGTGCATGTAAAATGTGCACTATTCTCCTCGTTGGAATGGACAACATTCCCCTTGTAACATAAAAAATGGTTAAGTCCTTAACATTGTAAAATGGCCTAATTTAACCTCAATTAATTATTCTAATACTAACAAAGGAGTTTTGGTTCCTAAATCTAACCAAAGAGCATGTGAAAATAAAAGCCAGTGAAAGGGAAACTCAAAAGATGGCAGTCTCCTGTTTCATTACTTTATTAAGAAAAACTGCAACACTACCACTGTGCCAGATTATATCTTAAAAGTGTATGTACAACTATATAATGCTTTAACACCATAACCAGTGGAGAAAAAAAAGACATATCTTTACTAGTGGATCTAGTGCCATCAGGCATAGATGTAAGGCTTTATGTGATCCACATATGATATATGATCAAGCTGATCCACAAAACAGACTGTACACCATTGCCCCCCTGCGTGCACATACACATACTCACACTCTGCTTGCATGCAGTGACCCTCTTGCTAAACAAGTTTATTACGACCTCCAAGGGCCGGACAGGCGATAGATCACAGCAGGGGAGGCCAGAGGTGAATCCATCAAAGCGACTTTAATAAAGACCACTTGATTTGGCCTGCTGGCTCAACAGTTAAAATGGTTGTGTTCAGGTCTAGTGAAGCAGACCATAGTCTAGGTCACAGTTTGTCTGCTTGCCCTATTCCCAGATTATTAAAAGGGTTATTTGTAGGCAGAGAGAGAGGAAAACAGTAACTTTATATTATAATAAAGTGTTACATAAAATATTATATAACAGTATTATTAACATTTGTGCCTGTGTGTTAATGATACATGTTAGGTCCCACATTGGGGAATTCCCATCAAAGTGAAGAAAAGTGGCACATTATCTCAAAAACAGAATGTGTAAAATGCACTCATACACTAACTTGAGATTTGGCTCAATATCTTGATATCTCAATTAGCCCCACATCCGTAGTACAAATAGTTGCACAATCTAATGCTTAATCTCTTCTTAGGCAGATTCATCATTACAAATCTACATTGTTTACACAAGCATTGCTCAGACCAAGAAATCTCAATGTTAATTTTTTTTCAGAGCCACTGATAGCTCATAAAAAAGACAACAGTGCTTAGAAAATATGCAAGACATTTAAGATTTTCCATTTTAAATGTCTTTTGGATAATTTCTGTAAATAACTTGAGTTATTAGCACACATTTGACAGCTGCACTGTTTAAGGCAGTGTATAATAAAGTTACCCAGCTTTTTGGTGTAACCACTGTTGAGTCAACCATTAGTTTCTGGACTCTGTTTTTTGAACCCTCAACATTAGCATTTGCTATGCTGCCATGCTGTTTATAGGTACTAGACGTGACCCTATTTGGGTTAAAAAGCAGTGCTTAGTTAACAGGTAAACATTAGCAAGCTGTACATATAAGCTGCATGAAAGCAACTCACTGGCAGCCTAAGCAGAGAAGCCCAGACCTCCCTCTCCCCAGCCACCTCTAAGGTTTGCAAATAACTACCGTCTAATTTATAAATGTAGACAGAATGCCAACACATGGCAATTGGTCTGAGTCTGTCTGTACTGATGAGCACAACTCATTTGCAATGACTCTCTTTGGAATAGGAGACCCAACTCAAGTGATTGTCAGCTGGTTGTATTCTGCTTGATGCCAAGATTGCCAAGTGCCTTTGTCATTCTGCAGTTAAATCACCATCCTGAAGCAACTATGCCACTATTTGTTGAGGAATTTCTGTTTCAAATCTATCAAGTCCTGGCTGGACTCTGAATGTAAGCAAATAATGTGATTTTTATTTATTGTGAATTAATGTGAATCTGACTCTGTCTTATTGCTATTTCATTGCCATCTTGACACACCAAAGTAGCTGTGATGTAATTTTGAAGCAACCATTTCAAAGGCAACAAGATCTCAAGTTCATGGTTGCAGTGATTTTGGTTGTGGTGCAGTCTCCAACAACTGTTCCACTGAAATCACTAAATAAGAGTATTGTCTAAAATCTTGCAGTATTGCTTTAAAGTCGCGAGTGGTAAGTAAAAGAATTAATAAGAAATTGATGTTAATGCCCAAAGTTGAAAACAATACAATGTGAATATTTAATAGCTGTATTTTTGCTGTTCAGCAGTACTGTTTCTGATGAATATTTATGTCAATAAGGTAACTTGGTCCAACAAAACTGAAAGCAACTCTGATAAAGAGTGATACATGAGTAGATGGGTGGGAGGGCAGAGGAAGGTGTGGGCAAACACTCTTATATATGCTGCCCTGATGAGTATATTAACCTATATGAACAAAGCATAACTTGGGCAGTTTGTACTCTGCTGGTGCTTTAAAACTCACCTCAGGATTTATCATCCAACCCAGCTAGACAGCAAGTTGCAGACAAGTAGGAAAGAGAAACCACAAGAGAGAGAGAGCAGAAAAAATGGGGAGGCAGAGCCAAGTGCTTGTAAGTCCTCGTCTCTCTCTCTTCTACTCCATTGTCTTTGATTCATAAGGGATACGATGGTTGGCCAGGGCAAGGGCTAGGTATGGCATTTTGGCAGGAGGCGGAAAGAGGGAGGGCTGGGGACTAATCTGTAACAGTCGTCCTTGCTGTGTGGTTTACTATGTCAGCATGCAGCCCATTTAACAGTGGTCATCGAAAAAAGCAATACCATCCGTATATTACCCTGTCGCGTGCTATACATCAGCTCCTATGTCTCTTGGGGTTTTCTTTATAGAAAGAGAAAAGGGAAAACAGCAGCTGTCATGTCATGTTTGAAAGCGGAAAGAAGGAAGGAAAGAAAATGCCTTCTTAGGCCACTTGGAGGCACTGGTGGCACAAAAAAAACTTATTGTTCTCTTTTATACTTGGTGGAGTGTCAAGTGATGTGAATCTGGCTGCCACTCGTGCACTCTGTCTCTCCCCCCCCCCCCCCCACGGGTCTGGATTATATAAGTGTGCATTCATTAACACATCTTCTGCCTTGTGTTCCCTTCCCAGCAGATGGTTAACTGAAGGCTACAGAGGACATTAGGGAGGAGGCGAGGGTCTACCTCAGGAAAATCACTTTAGAAACCACTGCAAGAAAGAGACCTTCAAATCAACTGGTGATATTGAAAAGGGCGAAAATGCATGTTTAATAAAAGCTTTGTTAACATTTGTGTTACTTTAAAAAAAATAAACTAAAAGTATAACAAACCTTTGGTGATGTTCAGGGTATCGAAATCATACCTGACTGCCATATAATGATGTTGAATATAGCTGAACAACTTTTTTTGTTGTTTGCTGTTGCTGGAATCCAATTATTAATAAAATACATCTAGTGTTTCTGTTATATCAGCTTGCAGACTATTCAGCTCTATCTTATGCAAAAAGAAAAAAGAAAAAGACAAAAGGCTCCCCCATTCATACCTCACTTTTATGCAAACAGCCTGTCTTCCCATACTGGGCGATGTGTAAATAAGACATAAGGCAGGCAGGCAGAGTTGAGAGGCTCCATTGCTGTTCAGCTAAATGTTGGAATGGGCAAGACGTGAAATTTGAATATGGTATGATCATTACAGACACGCTGGTTCCACTATCTGACAATCAGCCATCACAACGGGGTATTTACGCATTACCGAGTTTTCCGGGGACAGAAACACAAACAAAACAAAAAAATCCATCATGACAGCGGAGGCAATTCCTGGGACAAAAATCCATCATAGATGAAAGAGAGAGTGGTAAGATGTGTTCATGCTAGCTGACAGGTCACAAATGTAAACTCACTTTATGCAGCAGTGATGTGATGAAGGATGCCACAGAATGTGCAAAAATGGGCCACACTGTAGAGTCCTCTCCCATGGCTTAAAAAAACTGCACAAGGGCCAGTAACTGGATGCAACAGAGCCATCACATTGGAGTACTGGAACAGTGAGGCCAATCCCTTTATTTTGGCTGTAGACTGAAAACATTTGAGTTTGTCATTAAAAGATAAATATGTGACAAAAGATCAACATCTCAGCTTTTATTTCCAGGTACTCAAATCTGGATCTGATACACAGTTTAGAAGATAGAACTTTTGGTCTGCACCCACCCATTTTTATCATGAGCAAAAGTACTGGAACATGTGACTAACAGGTGTGTTTTGTTGCCCAGTTGTGTGCTGTTACATTCATTTTTCAAACAATAAATAGTGCTGAATGTCTACACTCACTTTCTGATTTGGGTTTCACCTGTGGAGAAAATTTTTTGGGACCCTTCCCTTAAAGAAAGAAAAACCCACAGAGGTCACTGAAGTAACTTGAGACTGACAAAAGTAATAATAAATAAAAATGTACTGAAAATTAACTAATGAAAACCAGACATTGCTTTTGAATTGTGGTTCAACAGAATTATTAAAAAAAACAAAACTAAAAAAAAACTAAAAAACTGGACAAAAATGATCAGAGTCCATCTGTCTATTTAAAGGGTGAAAAGTGGTCAATGTGCTGTGTGGTATAATGGTGTGTACTACACTGAACATTGGGCCACTAAAAGCTAAGGAGAGAGCTGTCTCAGGAGATGAGAAAGACAATTATTGACAAGCACGATAAAGGTAAAGGCTACAAGACCATCTCCGAGCAGCTTGATTTTCTGTAACTACAGTTGCACATATTATTCAGAGGTTTAAGGACCATGGGACTGTAGCCAACCTCCCTGGATGAAAATTGATGCCAAATTGAAGAGAGGGATAGTCTGAATAGTAAGAGCCCATAACATCTTCCAAAGAGATCAGAGATGAACTCCAACTTCAAAGTACATCACTGTCAGATTGCACCATCCGTTGCTGTTTGAGCCAAAGTGGACTTAATGGAAGATGGCTGAGGAGGATGACACTGTTGAAAGCAAATCATAAAATGCGAGAGTGGAATTTGCCAAAATGCATATTGTATCGAGCCACAAAGCTTTCGGGAGAATGTCCTTTGGACAGACTGGAACTTTTTGGCAAATCACATCAGCTCTATGTTCACAGACACACAAATGAAGCATACAAGGAAAAGAATACTGTACCTACTGTGAAACATGGAGGAAGCTCAGTTATGTTCTGGGGCTGCTTTGTTACATCTCGCCCAGGGTGACTTGAATCTGTCAGGGTACAATTAAATCTCTCAACTAACAAGCCATTCAGGAGTGAAATGTGCTGCCCAGTGCCAGAAAGCTTTGTCATGGGTCCTCCAACAGGACCCAAAACACAGCTAAAAACACCCAGGAATGGCTAAGCACAAATCACTGGACTATTCTGAAGTGACCTTTCTATGAGCACTGATCTCATGCCTGGAGAAGGCACCCTTCAAACTTGAGACAGCTGGAGTTCATGAGGAATGGGTCAAAATACCTGTCGACAGGTGCAGAAGTCGCATTGAGAGTTACAAAAATCACTCGATTGCAGTGATTGCCTCAAAAGGTTGTGCAAAAAAAAAATAATTAAAAAAATAAATAAGTTAAGGGTACCATCATTTATCTCCAGTCCAGGTTCATTTGTTTGTTTTTTAAAGTAATTCAGTTGAACCATAATTTAAAAAAAAAATCAGGTCATTTAATTTTGAGTATTTTTTTTATTACTTTTGTCAGATTCAAGTTACTTCAGTGACCACAGTGGGGGTTTTGTTCTTTAACAGAAGGGTACCAACAATTTTGTCCACATCTGTATAGTTAGAGGACTAACAAATGTGAAAACCAGGGAGCTGTCTAAGGAAAACAAGCAATTGTGAAGCTGAGAGAAGATTGAAAATCAATCAGAGCCATTGCACAAACATTGGCCATAGACAGTAGAACCTTTTGGAATGTCCTGAAGAAGAAAGTCGTCACTGGTGTACTAAGTAACAGATGTTGACAAGGAAAACAACAGCAGTTGATGACAGAAACATTATGTAGCATAGAGTAGAGTAGAGAGTAGAGAGTACTTTATTCATCCCCAAGGGGAAATTATAAGCTCTATAAAGAAAGACCATGAACCAACTGTTAGTGGCATCAGCAACAACCTCCAGAGGCCATGAGTGAAGTTATCACAATCTACTGTTCATACAAGACTTCATGAACAAAAGTACAGAGGCTTCACCAGAAGATGCAAACCACTAATTAGCAAGAACAACAGGAAGGCCAGGCTGGTATTTACCAAGAGGTACAGAGACAAAGATGAACCTTCACCAAGGTGATGGAGAGGCTAAAGTTTGGGGAAAGAAAGGATCTGCTCATGATCTCAAATATGCGACGTCATCTGTGAAACCCAGTGGAGATAATGTCATGGCGTGGACTTAGAAGGCTTCTTCTGGGATGGGCTCATTAATCTTCATTGATGATGTCATGCATGATGGCAGCAGTACAATAAACTCTACAGAGACATTTTGTCTGTCAGTTTAAAGAAAGATTCAACCAAACTGACTGAAAGAGATCCTTCATCATGAAGTAAGGTAATGACCCAAAACACACCGCCAAAACTACAAAGGAGTTCATCAGGGGCAGGAAGTCAAAGGTTTTAGAATGACCTTGTCACACTGTATAGAGCATTTTACCTGCTAAAGAGGAGAGAGAAAGGAGTACCCCCTGCACATACAGACAGACACACACACACACACAAATAAATAAATGAAAAAAAAACACAAAAAAAACAACAGCTGTCAAATCCAAATGTTTTCAGTTTACAGCAAAAATAAAGGGATTGGACTCACTGTTACTTTTGGAGGGGAGTGTACATCAGGCTGAGCATCAGCTGAACTCCACAGAGTTTACAGATTACTGCTGACCAATTTCAGCCATTAATCACCACCATCTATGCTTTTCTCAGATGGATGCTTCCTGCAGCATAAGGTGCCACCAGATACATTAATGTGGCCCTGGGGTATCTGTGTGATGCTATCGAGTCAGCATGGGCCAAGATTCCTGTTGAAAATTTCCAACATCTAGTCGAGTCAGTGCTTTAAGGAACACAAGGTTGTTTAAGTGACAAAAAGCAGCGGTGTCATTCAAAAGGAAACTTCTGGTGATATTCTATTTCACATTTTTGCTTGATTCTATGAAAAAATGAAAGCCAACAATCAGTTAACTCACTCAACAAGTATTGTCTGTACAGTGAAAGCCAAATATTGTTTTTTGTTGTTGAAAAACTCTGAAAAATGGTGATAAGAAAGTGTATATGTAGATTCCTCATTCACTCTACAATCCAGTCAGTGGCAGGAATGCATTCTAACATTTAAAAAATGGCCATAAAATTAAGAAGGAAGAGAAGAAGCTCAATAGCATTAGGCCTGGTTTGTGGTTAAATATTGAAAAGACCTTCTCTGTCTTTTAGTAATTACTTAGCCTCAATAGCCATGAAGTCATGGGAAGCTGTGAAGGTAAATTTATAAGGACAGGAAAAGGTAAAGATAACTGACATGCAGAGACTTCAATTACACTTATTCTAGGCTACTTAATAATGTGGCGACAGATATTGTTGGCATCCGTCTGACATGATGAAACCAGAAAAAGTCCTAGATACCCATGGGTTCTTACCGTGAGTGGGTTCTCTTATGCTTTCTGAGTGTGAATGGTTGTCAGTCTCGTTGGCCTTGCAACAGACTGGCGACCTGTCACCCTATGGCAGCTGGGACAGGTTACAGCCCCTCTGCGACCCCCTGAATAAGTGGTTAAGAAAATGGATGGATGAATGGTTTATACCATGCAGTTTTTTGCAGGTTGTATAAATGTGTACAGCATGTTGAAAAATATTATTACAGAGAATGCTTGTCTTTTTTTTTTTTTTTTTTGCTTGTCTTTTTTGAAGAATCTGGATTCTACTGTTTTCTTTACGTTTTGAACTTTGATACTTTGTGTGACCCCAAAAATGGGACTGTTTGTAAGTCGTGAGTTTGGGTCCTTTCTGCACCCACCGTGAGATTACACACCTTCACTTTACTTTGTACATTTTCATTTACCAGATTGTCTTTATTTATAGAGGAATTTTCCAAACCCATATTACAAATTACTTCACCAAAGAAAACAACTATGTAACAAGCAGATTTGAAAAAGCAGTGCATAACATTCATAATTTCCATGATTTGTGTGCTTAAAAAGTTGCTCAGTGCTCAAAACCGATCAGCATGGTGGCTAGTTATGGCGTGAGATGGGAAATGCAGCAGTAATTTGCAGGATGATTTGCATCACGTGTCATGTTACATTTGTTTACTTTCCTGAGCAGTCGGATAGTACAGCTGGATGAGCGGTTGGGTTGTGGGACTGAATTATCTCCTTTCCTCTCATAGAGGATATCCCACTGTGTCCTGTGCTAAAGATATAAAGTGGGGGTAATAAAGTAAGCACTGAAACACCTTCCCTTAGTATTTGGAGAATTCAATCAGCTCTTATCATGTCTGCCTCTCACATTCTTCTGGATCTCTTCAGAGTGAACCCCCCCCCCCAATCCCCTATCCCCGACTATTCAATTGCAACCCTGGTAATATGTTAGGAATCTCAAGAGTGTTCACTGGAAAACAATGAATGCAACATTTCTCTGAGCAACATTTCTATGCTACCTATGTGCTTACTAAAGGATTACAGCTGCCGGTGCTGCCACTGGGTGGCCACTTTACATCGCAAAGGACATAGGTATGTGTGACATAATTTGGATCACATTCAACTTATGAGTTGCCTGCAAGAGCTGCAGTCATCATTAGGACAGAGGGCAAAGACATCATAGTTAGTTTGGGTTACAGTCCATTACAGACAATGGAAACTGCAATTACATGCTTTGACACTTGTGAAAATAGAGTAGAGGCACCATGCTGAGGCATGTGCTTATTATTTTATGGATGTAGCAAAACAGCTGAACATTAAAAACAAAGTAAGTACACAAGTACATAAATTACTCTGTGAAAAATTGCAATTGCACAATAAATGACTGCACAAAGCAATATTATCATTCACAATCACACATTTTTAAGTCCTTGACAGCCACACTAAGAACAGATGATTGCACAGACTGACACACTTCTTTACAGTGGAACTGGATATGGTACTTTTTTTTGGCATTTCAGTCTATATGGATACACACAGTAAATACTTGCCAGTTCAAAAAATCTGCAATTTAAGATAGTCCAGCAAAGGAAGGAAAATATCCAAACAAACAAACAGCCTAACTGTTTTGTTTTGTTTGTTTTTTTCATTTTTGCTTTTTGGAAGAAGAATTTAAAAGAATCCTAAAAAGCTTTTAATCAATTATTGCCTGTTTTACCCTTGTGAAAATATTGGCACATCTACTATGTCCAATGTGCTAACTTGCAGTCAGAAGTCTTGCTTGCACTCTGTCAGACTCATTAGATATTCCTTCCCAGCATATCATACTGTACCTCTTGACCCTTGAATCCATGAGTAATTTATTAATCAAGACAGCGAGAAATGCAAACTTTAGGGTAACAATTTAATAATTTATAAGGACTGTTAGTATCTTAAAGCCAGATATGTGCTACTTACAAAACCATGCAGAGCTGCATATTTTAGCTTAAGAATGTCTGCAGCCATTGCAAGCAATAGTCCTTTAGTTAGTAGCATGTAGGCATAGATACTATATTTCACAACTGCTCCATGTCCATGATTCTATGTGTGTGTGCAGATTATTCTGTGAGGTTGCATTTTTAATTTTATGAAAATGGCAGCGTGTCTTTTGGGTGGTGTGTGTTTGGCCAGGTCCTCTAGGATAAGCAGAGAGCAGGGATGCTGTTTTCTGGAGCACACAACCCTGACAGTGAGCAGTCACCATGAAAAGTATTACACAGTACAAGAAAATTATTCCAGAAGTATATAAAGTTCCCTGTGGTAAAGTATAGTAGTATTTGTAACTTTTATACATAATGGTATAAAGGTATTTGAGGTTTTATTAAACAATGCAGGAAAACAAGGTTTTGAAGTTTGGCATCTATATAAATCTTCTTGTGACTATCATGTAGGTATTTGCTTCTAACTAAACTCTGTGATTCCTCAGGCCTGAAAGCTCTGAGGGTGGATTAGTTTAAGCTGATGCCAGATTGGATCAGCCAGAGGGATGCTCTTTTCTTCTGTGATCAGTTATCGGTTAATTGGCCAGATGTGGGCTTGGCTAAGTTGCTTCTCTGATGTTTTTTCAAACTCCTTTAAGTTTAAAAAGAAACACAAGAAAACTCTGAAATATATTTTTCAACCCAGACTGAAATCATGAAAATGATCAAAAACATTCACTGGTTATATATATTCCAAAAAAAAATCTTACAGTGAATATTAAAACAGTTTCAAATCTTCAGTTTGTACTTTAACATAAAGCATCACATGATAGCTGAGAAATTTGTTGAAGATGTATTGGTTATAATGCTTTATGCTATGTTAACTTGTGTGCCATTTTGGACATGTGACAATGTAAGCTAGACAGACTGGCCGAGAGATTGATTTGCTAACCATACGGCAGCCATCGGTCGCAAGGGAAAAATATGAATTCCTTTATCAGTTGGTGAGCAGTTCCAGGAGGATAATAGCAGTTGCTGTGAAATGTTTGCTAAAGCCACAGTCACACTGACCTAGAGAGCAGTTGGTGACCCCTCTGGCAACCACCTGTCACCAGGAAAAAATGTGCATTCCCCATCTGGTGGGCAAAAAAGTCTTTGCGATTGCTTTGATTGCCAGCAGATTGCTGCGGTTGCCCACAGTTTAAACAGAAGAACAGAACATGCTTAACAGGCTGTTTACTACAAACAGCACTGTAAAAATGAAGAAAACAGTGAAGGCTACACTTTTTTTTTAATTGATGCCTTTTAACTATTATGACAAGATTTAAAAAAACAAACAAAACAAACAAACAAACAAAAAAAAAAAACACAGATAGCAGCATACGCAAATCCGCTGATGTTAAGCACTCAAATCTGATAAACAGCAATTAAATTCATAAGCAGAGCTACAGTACCACCAGTCCTGGGACAAAATGCATGGACGCCTAAATAAATAACAAATCTGACAATGAGGCTGACTTACTATTTAAAGTATATTGCATATTTTCTTTCATAAAGTTCTTCCTGCTTGGTATTTTGTTCTCATGCTTACTTGCAGCTTAAGTCAAACCTGTGGTATCCTGCGACTTTTAACCCAGCAAGTCATACTGATTGGCACAGAAGAGGAAAGTAACAGTTCCAACAAATTTGACTTGCACCACCTACATTTAAAGGGTATAATTTTAGATTTTCTCTGCAGCATGATTTACAGGTCTTGGAGCTGATCCCTAGTCACTTAATAATAGCACAAATCCTGTATGACAGTCTGACAGCATCCATTGTGATTTACTAGGATAAAGGACCGTGTTCTGATTTGGATGTAATATATCTTACTTGTACACTGTACAGTCTGTGACAAATTCTGTGTCATTTTCCCAAAAGAACCTTTGGAATCCCTTTCCCCATAGAACATATCACCAAATAGGTAAAACACATCTCATTTTATCTGTGAAACCACATGCACACATCCCCTTCATCTTTCCTTTTCTGTATTTATACCTTTGTTACTTCATCCTTTTCCTCTCTCTGTTTTCTTTCTGTGCCACACAGTCGGAAACACACTCCCATACACGCCACGAATCACAATACACACTCGCGACTTTTGGCAGCGCTTTGTAAATGGCTTTGATCAATAATTGATCAAGGGAATCTTCTAACTTTTCAAAGAATGCACAGAGCGTGTGAAGGCAACTGCTTTCTCCCAAGACCCGTGCAAAGAAGAACCCCATCATGCAGAGCTCCACAGCTACCAGAGAAGTACCCCTCTCACACATGTTCCACAATAACATAACCTAAGATCTTTGCATGTCGGACATTACCTGCAGCTCCAGGACCTGCCATGCCATATGCATCCAAGCACAGACAGTGGGCAAAGGTAACATGTCACCCACTGAGATCTTAAATGTCTCTGGAGCTGAGATCTAAAATGTCATGGCCTCTGGGTTCAACTGCTTTCTGAAAGTCAATTTTGCTTGAGGAATCCATCCAGATTCAGTGGCTTGTCTGTGCCACTGCCACTTGACAGCTCTATTTTCTGGCCCATGAAAAGGACATGTCAGGTTGTCTCGCGCAGTCATTGTTTTGTCTGTTGTGTGTGCACGGATGCAGAAGTGACGCATAAGGAAGATGACAAAAAGTGGAAAAATTCTTGTTTACTCTTTCATCTGCCATCTCGTCTGGGTAGCTCAGCACAGAAAGGACTTAATCACACAGTTGATGTCTTCTTGCGTTTTAATATTTGCCAGCACCCTCAAATGACTATGCAAAGTATTACAAAGGGATCAGATTTGTGAGTACTGGCTAGGATAGGTTGTGTGCTTGGTGATGCAGTACTTACTCTTTTCTGTAGTGCCTTCTGTGCCAGTGTGTACAATCCCAGTGTGTATTAGTTCACATTCTCATGTTTTTTTGTTTCTTTTTTTCTTTTTTTTGCTAACATTGCCCTGCAGAATGGATTCCTTTAGATTCATCTGTCCTCTCTCTACATACCCAACCTCAGGGACCCTGAGGAGGAGGGGGGGGGTAACACATGGGAAAGTAGAATACCAAGCATCGTTGTCTGGGAGCAGTTTACTCCATCTGCAGGCTACACGGTGTGTTTGAGGGAATGTGTGCATATGTGTGTTTCATCAGGGCTGGGGGGGGGGGGTGCTTTTGTGTTTACTCTCTCCGCTTCCGCAGGTACCAGGTGTGCTATTGGAGACTGAGCAAGAGACAATACTTGTCAGTGAGAGAGGGAGCAGCCTAGTGAGACTGTGAGATAAAGAGAGAGAAAGAGGGCGAGAGTTGGCAGAGGCAAGTGAATGAAAAATTCATACGGCTGCAGGTCCCAAAAGCCCTTCTGTCTTTGCCAGGAGTCCTCAGCTTCAAACTGCTGGGCAAGGGTGGTGTTGCTGTGCCAGTGAGATGGTAGGCACACACACACACACACACACACACACACACACACACAGAGGAAAGAATAGCCTCAGATGCTGTGTTATCTAGGAAACACAAGTGAGTTGAATTAGAGTCAGCAGCATGACATTATCCCTCTACAACAACAGGCTGTTCGTGACAGCATTCTGATGGTCCGTCTAAATTCTTTTTTAGTGGCAATCAACCAACACTTGGTCTTGTCCTGTGAAGTAAAGTGGCATGCACCCTAACTCTTTTTTGTTTTCTATAACAATTTGTAGGTGTTGAAATTGAAGTTTTTGTTGTATTTACATTAGCCATTTGAACACCCACCCCGTTGAAAAAAAAATGTAGAAAAGAAATTTGATGCAAATTAGGCTAAATGAGAAGCTTACTGCTGAGCAAAGTCCCAGAGCAGGCATACTAAATAAATCAGAAGATAGGGATCTTTGTAATTATAAAGACAACATCTAGATGCATACCCGTGACACAGCCTTGAGCTGACAAACAGCAGTGAATATAAAAGCGTAGAAAGACAGAAAGGGAAAAAAAAAGCGAGAGTAAGAAGAAGTCTGATCTACCCACTACTGCAGTGTTGCTATAGCCACTGCTGCATCCCTTGGATGCCAGGGCAGAGGGAGTTAGCGGAGGTAGAGCAAAGGAAGGAAGGGGAAAGAACTTTTACAGCTCTGCTGCGTTCTCTCTCTCTCCCTCTGTGAAAGTGGGTCAACAAACACACACATCCAGGCACACACAGAATACCCCCATCTTCCTGTTTGCTTAGTTTCACTCATCTGTGGGCTGGAATCAAGGACCTGATGAGGTGAGGTATTGAAAAAAAGACAAAACAAAACAGGATTGTCCTCAATGGGTACACATAAAAACAGGCAAAGAAGTAAAGAAAGAACAATGTGTGTTGACATGGATTCTCTAAAACGTGTGTGATGGGCACTGATGGAAAATCCGATCAGGGTTGGCAGCACACATAGCATGAAAGCATTTGATTAGTTAGTTTTGGTTGTGTGATTGCATTTTCAAAAGATGTCAATATTTTCATCATGAAATGAAAAATGATTTGGAAAAACTCAAAAAATACAAAAGAAAATTAAGAGAAAACTGTGTTTTGTTTTGTTTATAGAATATTTTCAACTAACAATCTGGTGAAAAATGAAGCTTTTATTAAAGTGCCTTGAGATGACTGTTTGATTTAGCGCTATACAAATAAAATTGAATTGAATTTATTTTAATATGCAGAATAAAAGCAGACACTGGATTTGGACTTTCTGTGGTCTGTGGTTGTCATGACTGCAAATTGTTTTCTGCGTGGATGCCCCTTAACAATTTAATTTCTGCTACATTTCTATTCAAAGCAAATTTGCAAATAACAGTTAAATAAAGTATTAGTTCTGGTAGGCTGGAGTAAAGCTCAGCAAGCAATCCTGGTCCAGCCCACATCGGGCTGATGGCAAAGTTTCTACCCTTTGGAGTATCCAAATGGTAAATCTCATATGGGGTACTAAGCTGCTTTAGTCTGCATGCAATTTTTGCTGCTACTGCCAGCCACCTTGCAACCCCAACTCCTCCTTTTAAGGTTATACATGCTATTTCTGTCTTAATCAGTCTCTATTGTCGCTGAGGGCTGCTCTGTTCTGTGCTGTTTTCTTGTTACTGGTCTCCCCATTGTTTGGCTTCAACTAGGGAAGTCCTATAATAAAAGCTAAATATAAATGACTGCAGATGACTATATGATTTTATCTGATAAAACACTAAAAACTTCTGACATTTTTTATTATGCATTAACCACACATTGTCATATATCAGGACATTTTAGGGTTTCAAGTGTATCTGTATAGTATAAGTAAGAGTAAGTGACATTCATCTGTAAAGACTACTGATTTATTCTCACGGTCAGGACTGGCAGAGTGGAATCAGGCCCTGGAAATCTCTGAAGGCCATTTATAAACACAGTAAGACATATGGCAGATATGTGCATAGCTAGTCTCATAAGCACACACACACACACACACACACACACACACACACACACACACACACACACACACAACCATACACACACACACATTCAAGCTATTTACCAACATGACACAATCACTAGAGTGATGAAAACAGACCCAAATGTCACGGAAAATTTTCACCAGACGAACTATGTGGGTACCCTTGTGCATACTCTATGTGCGTACATGTATATTATTTCCTAGTGCCCACGTCTCTCTGTGTGTGACATGCTGAGCAAGTGACAGCAACAACGAAGCACTGAATTGAGTCATACTCTCTAGGGGGCAACTGTGATGATCGGGAGGACCTTTGGGAGAGAAACTGAAAATTTAACCAAACCAACTTCTGCTCATTCCCCGAGTCCTCACCTTTACCACTCACTAACCTGGCCTTATAAATCTGCTGACCTGGTCCACATTGAGTGATACTGCTGGTGGACATGAATGAGAAAAAGTTATCAAAGACCATCAGTCTGCTAGAACAGGTATGATTTCAGCTTCTACAGCAACAAAAACTTGCTCTCTCTTCTATTTTCAAAACATGGTACTCTTTATACAATGCATTCTTTCTTTTTTTCTATTTTTTCCATTACCCTGCAGTTTTATTACACGTTTATGACCTCACTTTCTTCCATATCTTCTTCACCCACACAGAACCTTTGGCTTCCCTCTCTGCATGCCTCCCTGACCCCTTCTTCAGTGTTGTGTCCACAGTGGAGGCTTAAAGCCTCAAGCATTACCAGCAGGCACCGAGACAGCAGCTGTGCATGACACATGTTCACCAAACACTCCTTTCTGTGGTTCATTTCATCCTCTTTACCCTTCATTTCACCCCTCCTTCTTCCAACCGACCCTTCTCATTTGGTCTACGCTATTCCATTTGGAACAGGTGATACCCCCATTGGGCTACTTTTACACCCTTCACTTGCTGTCCATGGTGCTTTTCACCTCTAGCTGTCTCAAGCCCCACTGAAACCCCATTCTGAGTGACAACCAGCGACATCTGTCCCAACAGCCGGCAACAACTTGAAGAAAGGTCCAGACTCTGTGAATGAAAGTGAAAAAAAGCCAAGGGGAAGCTGCTGAGGATATTTTTCTGTAGAAGTCAACTTTTCAGATGTTATCCATCAAATGTGTGTGCCAGTTTCAAAACTACATTGCATTTACTCCATATTTGCAGGCCGTTGCTAAACAGCAACTGCTAAATAATAGATTACATAATTTGATTTGTGTTTTTAAATAATCTCTTTCATTATTTAAACTTTGTGTTCAGCAGGGAACCCTGTAGGATACATTATTTAGAACTAATGTTCTTTGCCAAATACATTTACAAAGAACTCACTTGCTGGATGAATAATGCTTACTGTCACTTTTTTTTACAATTAAGAATATGCGTTATTAATATCTGTGCTTAGAGAGAGGGGGTCAAGATAGCACACGGTTTGGAAATCACTTGGATCATCCAGCTATGGGTTTTCTTTTTACCCCGTTCTTGCTCTTCTCTCACAGTTTTTTACAACACAGTAAAGTTTCTCTTTATTTCCCAAAGTTGACAAGAAACAGATGAACAGAACCTACATATTCACAGAGGCATAACAGAAGATGCCAAACCAGCAAACAGGAAAGGGGCCGAGTCAGACTTCTCCAAAAAAAGTGAGCTCTCACAGAATATGGTGGAAAAAAAAAAGACATTATTTATTTGAGGGGCAAAGTACTAAGCTTGCACCTACATACATGCAATACAATTGCACTCACCAAAATTGTAGCACAAACTTCTTGAACCATTTGCACCTCATAGCAGGCTATATTACTTGCCAGCAGGGGTTAAAGTGGGATTTGGCATGTGGGAAAAGCCTGAGATTGGGTGTAACGCTGCACTGTGTGGAAAAGAATCACTTGGAAAGAAGTCGCATGATAATTTGGATTGTGAGTTCCAGTACTTTGTGTACAGGGTGTGATCAGCTGACCTGTGAGGCTGCTTCTCTGAGATTCACTGCTCTTTGTGGATTTAGCAAACTAAATTTCAAGAAGATACAAACAGATGTTTCATGAGCAATCACAGCTAATTTCCAGCCCCTAGATAGTAGAAAGCAATTATAAAATGTAAAATTCAATGAGTGAATCTAATCAGCATCATCACTTTAAATGTAAATTGATGTCCACTACCCTTGATGCAACCTCACACCACAGTCTTCTCTGTATCAGTCTAACATAGTGCATTACTGTAAACTTCACCACTACTGCTGCAAACTGTCCAGTTTAGGCTGCACTAAGCTGTTCCAAACCAGCTTTTTTATGCAACCTTTTAGTAATGCAAAATTATTACAATGAATCTTATGTGTAAGTTCAATAAGGAAGATCTATATTAACTCATCTGCCTTCATTCCTGGATGTTTGGACTGCTAGTCTATTCTTTACATCACTTCCACTTTCCTACGTTGTCAAATTCAATTCTGTCATCATCAATCTGGCTTAATTATCTTCTTGACCACCTTCCGCAAGCCAATCAGCCTCCGTTCTGCGTTAAATCTTCATGCCTCATGTCATTCTGACTTTTAGACGCTCATTTGTGTGACCCGTCTTTTCATCTCCATCTCATCTTGGCCGGATAGAGAGCCTTATCCAAGTCTCAACCTGCTTTACCTGTGCCACCAACAGCATCTCGACGCTAACTTATTTAATCCCCTTCTAAATTTGTAAGTTTACTCACTTACAAAGAAATGAACAGTCTCTAATTTTTTAAGGTCAATTCATTTTGAAGGAAAGAGATAGAATATCAACCAAAAAAATCCAGAAAAAACACATTACATAAAAGTTATAAATTGCTTCACATGTCATTGAGTGAAATAAGTATTTGATCCCAAGCAAAACATGACTTTGTATTTGATGGAGAAAACCAACCAACAGTAAGATGTTTCTTGTAGTTGGTCACCAGGTTAGCACACATATCAGGAGGGATTTTGCCCACTTCTCTACAGAAACTCTCTAAATCCTTCAGGTTTCTTGGCTGCTTCTTGGAAACTCAAAGCTTCAGCTCCCTCCACAGATTTTCTTTAGAACTGAGGTTTGAAGACTGGCTAGGCCACTCCATGACCTTAATGTACCCATCTTCAGTATTCTGGCTGGGAAGGAGCTTCTTGTCCAAGATTTTTTAGTACACACACACACACACACACACGCACACGGATATATATCTTGGTTTCTTGGTTGGGATCTGCATTTGAGTTCACCATCTCAGTTTCAACCCCTTTATGACTATATATATATATATATGCAGATCCCAACCAAAATGCAGATCCCAACCAAGAAACCAAGACAGGAATAATATTGCTCAAACATTTATTTCTTTACAAAAAGGAGCTCAGGGGTTCCGGTTCAAAGGTACGGATTAGTCAAAACTGCAGGTCCAGGTGGATTACTCTCAGAAGAGAGAAGAGGAAAGTCTTAGTCTCATAAATGTCTATACAAAGGGCCCTCTATACTTGAGAGACAATAGAGACCTTACTTGGTTCTGAGAGACTGATTCTGAGGGGTGGGGTGGGTGGGGGTATGGAAGAAAAGAGGTCCAGATTAATTGCCAAGTCTTAGAGCTTAGAAGAATGTGCCGCAGAGGGTGAGCAGGCAGTCCCCTTCTTTGCAACAGCTGGAAGGATGCAGACACTCTAAGGAGGCAGATAATCTGGCAGAGACTGGATGGTGGAGCTGGTCCTGAAATACCACAGCTGATGAGGCTTGATGTAATACAGGTGCTCAGCTGGTGGAAGACTCCAGGCTCCACCTAGAAGGGTGGGGATCCAGTTCAACCTCCTGATCCCAGGTGACCATCGCTAACAGACCATGACATATATATATATATATATATATATATATATATATATATATATATATATATATATATATATTTCAGCATGACTCTGAGATCTTTCTAACTTTAGAGATATTGTGTAAATGTAAGGAAGCAGTCGTACATATTTGTTTAGTATATCATTAGCAGGACTCTGGAGAACTTGACTGCATACTGAGGAGGTAATTCAGCCATTTGATTCAGGTGTGTTGGATCAGGGACACATCTAAAACCTGCAGGACACCGGCCCTCGAGGCCTAGTGTTGAATACCCCTGGCCTAGGTAATGCCATCCAGAGTAAATTTCTGGTTAGACACTATGTTTCTAAGACTTGTAGGTTCAAGTACAATAAGGTCATCCAGGCCTTTATGTCTTTAAGACATACATATAAGTTAAATACAGATGTGTTTTAATTTTCAAGTCCAATGATTTTAATTCACTTCTGTGTTAACTGTTGTTATACTTTATGTCTGTTTTTACATTTGTTTTTATGTAACTCTGCATATTTCTCCCAGTCTTGGACAGGACTCCTTTGTAAATCTCAATGGGATTTTCCTGGTAAAATAAAGGTTAAATAACCAAATTAAATAAGACATACCTGCAGTTTAGCTAATTGGTGTGTGTCAGCTGGCTTCATGGGCAGCTAAAGCTGGGTATCATCTGCATAGCAATGAAAATGTATGCAATGCCTTCTAATAATACTGCCAAAGGGAAGCATGTATTGTGTAAAAAGAATTGGTCCTAGCACAGAACCCTGTGGAACTCCATAATTAACCTTAGTGTGTGAAGAAGACTCCCCATTTACATGAAAAAAATTGAATCTATTAGATAGATATGATTCAAACCACTGCAGCACTATATCTTTAATAACTATGGCATGTTATAATCTCTGTTGTAATATATTACGGTAAACAGTATTGAACGCTGCACTCAGGTCTAGTAGGACAAGCACAGAGATGAGTTCACTGTTAGAGGCCATAAGAATATAATTTGAAACCTTCACTAATGCTGTTTCTGTACTGTGATGAATTCTGAAATCTGACTGAAACTCCTCAAATAAACCATTTTTCTGCAGCTAACTAGCATTTTTACAACTACTCTTTCAAGAATTTTTGAGATAAAAGGAACATTGGAGATTGGCCTATAATTAGCTAAGACAGCTGGGTTGAGATATGGCTTTTTAAGTAATGGTTTAATTACTGCTCCCTTAAAGGCTTGTGGTGCATAAACCAAGAATAACGATAGATTGATAATATTTAAGACTGAAGCATTAGTCTTGTAGAAATGGAGTCTAATGGACACATTGATAGCTTGAAGAAAGTAACTATTGAAGTTAATTCAGAAAAAGTAATCTGAAAGAGAGTCTAAATAAACAGCAGTATTGAAAGTAGCTGTACATAAAAAATCAGAATAAGAAAGCATTTATTGTCATCAAACACAGGTGCTTGGCAAAACTGTGACAGCTGCCGCTGGTCAATGCAGTTACAAGCATGTTGTAAGATAAATATGAGGAAAAAAAAATATCAATAATAAACTTTCTCGTACTTATCTTACGACATGCTTATAACGCACTGACCAGCGGCAGTGGGCTAATTATTCCTCACTGCTGCAATCCATTAGTATAAATGTAAATCTTCAGTTTCTATGCTATATGTCAGAAGATTCAGAGTGTGATTAAAGTGGTGGGTGGGCTCATTTCCATTTTGAGTGAAGCCAATTGAGTCTAATAATAGATTAAATGCAATGTTGAGGTTGTCATTTTGAACATCGATGTTATAATCACACACCATAATTATTTTATCTGAACTAAGCACTGAATCAGAAAAAAATTCTGAAAAATCAAATAGGAACTCTGAGTAAGAGTCAGGTGGATAATAGATAACAACAAATAAAACAGTTTGAGTTTTTTGATTAGCGTGGCCAAGGCTAAGAGTCAGGCTTTCAAATGAATTAAAACTCTGTCTCTGTCTTTGGCTAATTAATTTGGAGGGAATAGAGGAAACTTACAAATATCCTTATTGACGAATTGTTATGAAGGTTGAGAATAGCTTGACGAAAACAAAACCCTTTTTTTAACTAGCCCATAGTTTTTAAAAAATATATATTTTAACAATGGAGTCTATGTGGATTTGCTTTTGGAGCCAGCTTTAAGTGGCCATAAGAGGAAGTGCAGTTTGTGTATTATCCCATAACAGCTTTCCAACATGGGCAATTTAAAATCACCAATCAACCATACCCCATTCCATGAACAGTACATACTAATCAGTATTTATGTTTGAAACCTTTCTAACACTTAAGAAGTTCACCAGTATAAAGAAAGTTGACTCTAATGCAGTATCATGGGGTTTCATCACCCTAAGGTGAGCAGAAATTAAATCCATCAGGTCCAAATCTACAGTCGATATCTCTCGACGCCGCTCCCTGACTCCAGCAGTTTGTTCCATTACCATTCCAGCGGGTTTATCTAGAATATGCCTTTTCCAGCTCATTATGTCCACTTTAGGCTTCCATAAGGTCATTAATCCCAATCACAGTGTTCATTTTCACACATGCCAAACCATTATTCCGCACTTGGCATATCTTTTTGCACTTCTCTAATGCTTTCCCGCACACATGCGAGCACACACATACACACATATATCCACACTCTTCTCTACTTAGTCATTCTGTTTGTGTCACACTGTCTGTGATTGCCCTAAAAAAAAAAAAAAAACACACTGTGAGGGGGAAGCATAAGATGATAATGATCAGAGAATCTCTCTAAATATAGGCTTATGGTCTTGAAATTTATCTGTGATGACACATTTCAGCACTCTTCAATACTATGGGTTAGATTTGTGAAGCAGCTTGCTCGTGTATAAATCATTTGCCCTCATCCAGAATATTTGTCATGCTGGAGAGCTGTGAACCGTGTCTTATAGAGATTAGTGCTGTTTAGAGAGTGTGGTTTTTTAAAATATCTGCTAAGGTGTCCCAAAAAGCACCCACAGGAAAGATTCAGAAAACAAATACAGATAAGTCTTTGCATATGATTTGCTATTTATTCAGTTGTCCAGTTATCTATTATGACAATGGGATGCTATATTAATAGTGGAAGTTGATGCCACTAGGATTACAGGATGTGTGGTATTTTCAAGAGAACATTCAGGAGTTCATTAACATTCATTGACAGCACATTCTAGTGCATGACTGTGAGTTTCAGATAGGAGTCTTTGTTAACATAATGACATAGAGTTTCTGTATTTGTAAATATAGACCTATGATCAATGCATGGAGACAAGCAGTGTGAGCAGCACTGAGGAATTTGTTGCTGTGTTTCAGGGATGCTAATGAGCAGAGCATCAAGAAGAAGATCAGAACACCCAATCAGAGAAAGAAGATAAAGAGGGAGGATGATCAATGAGTGTGATTTAATTTGGACCCCTATTAGAGTTGTGCCAAAGTTCTAGGAGCATTCATCTTGGTTCTTTTGGGGGGAGTGCGGACCTTACAGTATGACGGGATGTTTCTATAGATAGAAGATGTACCTCACAGCACAGTAAAAGTGTAGTCCGCGAGAACAAAGGAACCTATCAGCTTATTTGTTTCACAGTTGCTTGCAATGCACACATGGCTTTGCATTCATGCTCAGCCACATGACTGTGAGGGAATAGCCCTGCAGTGGCTTGAGAAGAGGAGCATAATAGAAAAACTCATTTGAAAGGAATGCAGGCGCCCGGGACTGCATTAAGCTCAGCAGGCTGGCCTGAGTGAAAGATCGTGTCGAAGTCGTTGCTCAGTGTGTATGTGTGTGGTTGCATTAAGAGAAAATGAGAACTAGACACAATATAAGTTGTATAAATATGATCTAAAAAGATGGAAAAATGCAAATATTTAAATGAAGAAAGCTGAGTGTGCATAAAAGACTAACATATTGACACCAGTCCCCCTGACTATCTCAAAACTCTTGCTCTTTTTCTATGTTTGATTCATTCCACAGGCTTTAAATTCGCAAACTGTTTCATCGCTGTTTATTTTGCAGTTTTGACAGCTGTTGGTTTTTCTCTGATCAAAAGTATTATTTATTCAGCCCCGATTAGGAACATATCTGGCAGGAGTGTTAAACAGATACTAATGTTAACTCACTTATTGTTAACTCACACTTTATTTCAACACCAGAAGTTCTGAAACTGCTTATGTAAATTGAAATGATACCACGCAGCAGCCGTTGAAGTCTTTATGCATCATAGTATCTCAGATCGTGATCCTGTTTTTTTGTTGTTTTTTTTTTTTTTTTTTTGCCAGACAATCCCCTGTGTGAATGTCTGCATCTTCCAAAGCCTTCAGTCAGGAGAACACTGCCTTTAATTCCACAGAGGGCGCTAACCTCCTTTTCCCCTTCTGCTCTCTGTCTCTGACTTCGAATTTCCTGCAGGCACTCAGATGAGTTTAGCCCATTTTCTTTCATTTTGTTGAGGTCAGACAGGAGAAACACCTGTGGGATTCACCCTTTGAAAGAAAAAAAAATCCTCTTTTACTTTCTTATTCTTCCTTTACTTTGTCCCTCCATTCCACCATTATTTAGCCAAGGTCAAGGAGATTTTTTTGCCGGTGTAACCTTTCCAGTTCTGTGGTTTTACGTGTCAAGCCAAATTGCCATGCAGAAATTCAATGGAGGGACAACCCAGGAAGGTCTAATGCTACATTTATGCCCCTTCTTACATCCTCACGTTGCACAGCGGAGGTGGGATGGGTGGGGTGGGGTGGGGGGGTGTCTGTGAATAAAACATAATCTGTCCCTCACTCTGGATTTACCTTAGAGTAAACTGTATAAAGTAAAAATTCACAAGACACATCAGCTTAGAGAGTGACTGACTGTCCTGGTGGCTTTTACGATATATCCAATCACAGCAGAGTGTAACAGTGGAGCAGAAGGATGCATTAACAAATCACACACCTCAGGCTACCTATGTTCTTTATTTAGTAGAGCATAATTTTAAAATATATATTTTTTAACTGTCTCAGGTGCAACCTAATGAACTAATACTTATGACTGATATTTCATTGCTGATTTCATTTAATTTCCTAAAACAGGCTCTATAGGTTGGTAGAAAAGTTAACTGCTAGTAATACTGTCCAACAATAATAAAACCATATTATAGACAGTTTTCAAATGGCCAACTGTGATAAAATAAATATTTTATTGTGCATATTTGGTAAAATGGTTAAATCATTATTGCTGTTTGGGTTTTTTTTGGGGGGGGTATTATTACTAGATGTTTTTTGTCTGCATTTTAAATGTTCTATGTGTCACATTTTAAACATTAATTTTAACCATAAAAAGTATAGAATGTATATAATGGAGGTTAATGTTCATATGGTAGCCACACCAAAAAGCATAACCTACTTTGTAATTTGTTTGATTCCAAATGGGATGAAATTGTACAAAATTGCCACCGTATTCTATTAAAGACGAGTTAGACATAGTAATTGAGACCCAGATCCAACAGGAAAATGTTCACTGTGTCCATAAATCAAGTGAGCGATAGTGTCATTTCCTCAAAGTTCTGAGATGTGTAATGAAACTGTTGAAAGTCCACTTCTGACAGAAACTCATAACTGTGTGTTATTTTATAAAATTATTAAATTGAAATTCTTTGCTAGTAGCCTGGATGTGCTCTTCTTAGAATTTGAATGCTTGCATATTGATTAGGCTCAGCTCACTGAAGTAACATGTTTGGGGTTTTTTTTGTCCTTCCTCTCTTTACAGTTGCTGCTCAAACTACAATTAGACTCCACAATGTCTCACCCACATGGCATGGAATGAGCTTAAACAATCAATTCCTGTAGTGAGTTCGTATTGAGTTTTAAATCAAGATTTCTACTTTGTTCTGTCTTCCCTCACGGCTGCATGGCTTGCAGATTTCACAGGTCAAGGAACCATTCAGAAAGCTTTAATTAGCTTTCTCAAGCTAATGAGTTCCCAGGCATCATACAAATTGTTCTGTCAAACCCTTACTTTGAGCCAGTTCTGGCCCGCCTGGATTGTTTGGGTGTGAGCTCAACAAAATGAGAGACCTTTAATCATGTTCAAATTCATTACCCCCTAAATGACTAATATTTCATTCTTCTCAGTCATTTGGTATCTTTTTCGTAGTTAAAGCCCCCCTCTGCCCATGACAGACACTGCCGACCTGTTCAGTGTGACTTCCATCATCATTACACTGGAAAGCTCCATCCCTGGAACACTCTGAAGGGAAATTCAACTAATAAGTTGAGGCTGATGGACTGAGAACAGGAAAAGGAGGCAGCAGAAGGGGAAAAAAAAAGTAATTTCAGACTTGGAGTAAATTCCAGCATTCACTCCCTTTTATAAAGACAGAAGGAAGAAGCTCAGACAAAAATATGAGCTTTGGTTTAAACATGAAATATAACAGTCTGACCCCATTCCCTTTTTCCCCGATGTAATTCAGCACGGCATAAATGGGAACGTCTATAGCCTAAACCGATAACTTGCCGGACCTGAAGCATCTTTTTAGAACCAGTTTCAAGGGAATTGAATTTCAATGGTGTGAGCAGTAAATGAGGAAGAGATTTATGTAGCTGTGCGTGGGAAAGGAGTATAACAAGGAAAGGCAGTGGCAGTCGCTTTACACTTTGTCACATCCACAAAGAAGGCATTAGGGCTTTGACCCACTTCAAGCAGGGACAGTATAATACTTCTGGTCTCTAATGCTAGCATAATAGCTGTCGTCATCATACTTCTCAATTTATTTATTTATTTCTTGCCACTGTGAGTATTGTCATATTCATGGATGAAATTTGCTCCCAAGATTATTATACCGCTATTAATCTTATTTCTATCTATGCATATTATCATCTTCATATGCCGTGTTTGATACTGTTATCACGGGGAGCAGTGTTTTACGGGAGAGTCATACAGTAAAAGGGCCAGCCATTATTTACCTCTCTCCCTCTCTTACATTCTATTTCTCCTTCTCGCTCTCTCGCTCCCCCTTTCTCACTAGCTTCTGATGTGAGACTGATAGAGCTTGGAGTACAGCCACTCACTGTCAGGTCCTGGCTAATGGAATCAACAGGGTTGACGGATAAACCCACCAAAAATAAGTTGTCATAGTAGTGTGGGCTTTTCATCAACCTCTCTGCAATGTGTGGCACTGCCTTGACCCCTCCCAGCACCAACCAGAAGGGTGTTTTATCTTCAGTGTGCTGAAATTGCGTTTCAAGTTTTTATTTATTAATGAATATTTTTTGTTCTCAGTGACAGACACAATCACCATGTGGTTGTTCTTTGAAAGATGCTCAGGTGAATTGTGTTTACCCTCTAAAGACTTAAATTTAGTTATATACCAACATATACTATAGGGTAGGAAAGCTGCAGAATCTGGAGTTTTATTTTGTTTTTTGCAGTTTTTGCTTCTTTTTTCACTGCAGTAAGTTTCTCATTTTAGGCAGATGCGACACATTATGTGCTCCTTGTTCTCCACCTATTTTCTTCTGTTAGTCTTTTTATCATATCAACTTTGATGTTCAAATTATTATTATTATTTTTTTTAAATTGAGCCACAGTCAGTGTCTCAGGGGAAAAAATATTCAGAATCCCCATTATTTCACTTGTTCTGGCTTCCTCCTTGGACATGATTGTTTCAGTTTCTTCAGGGAGACTGTCTCTGCTTCACCTGGAAGTAAGCTTGTCTCCTTATATAGAGAAAAGGGGACGTGGCAGGACGCAAATGGTATGCAAATTGCATGCAGACTGGTTGAAACTCCCTAAATTTATTGTTTCAGAATGATTCTGATTTACTAAAATAATCATGGCAGTGACAAAATAAGTCAGCATCCATGTTTCATAAATGTTACACTTGTTTCTTATGCAAGGAAAGAACCTTTCGACATATTAGTAAATGAGGTCCAATATGTTTTCTGTAAGGATCTACAATTAGATTCATATGTATCTAGAACATGACACAAATTTTGTAATTTTGCCTCTGTATACCCCCCCCCCAGTGGATTTTCAATCAAACAATTAAAATATGATATAAGTGAGGCATTAACCTCTTAGGAATTATAGCTTTTTTTATTTAAATTTTTTTCTTATAAATAACAGAATTCTTTCTGTGGTTAAGAAAAGGATTCTTTACAATAACTAAAATTCTTGAGAAAGTAGGGATATCAGTATGGAAGTCTACACTAAGAGAGATATCTTCATGAATGGTGGTAAGAGAAAAGTATGGAGAAGGAAAGAAACAGTTCATTATCTGAAGCATTTGACTTTATTTGTTAAACATGGTGGAGGCGATGTTATGGCACGGACATGTATGGCTGCTTATGGAGCTGGGTCATTAGTATTTAATAATGATATATCTCCTGATGGAAGCAGTGGGATGAATTCTGCAGTGTACAGGGCTATACTTCACAGCATTTGGCTCACATTCAGCCAAATGCTGCAAAACTGATCAGACTGCACTTCACAGTGCAAACAGATGATGACCCAACTCATACTGCAAAAGCAACCCATGAATTTCTCAAAGGAAAGGCATGAGATATTCTTCAATGGTCAACTCAGGCGCCTGATTTCAACCCAACACAGCGTGTTTTTCACTTAATGAAGACAAAACTGAAGGGAGAGAGACCCACAAACAAGCAGCAACTGAACGTGGCTGCAGTAAAGGCCCGGCAATGACCTTCAGTGAAGCCTGTGGCATCTAGACATCAGACAGTCATTGCAAAGAGTTTAATCCAAGTATAAAAAACAATCCTCATATTTAAAAGTATAGCAATACGTAACTGAACGAAGAGCAACACAACAACAACATG